>JAJIBD010025344.1:0-13585 GCA_021461705.1 Cryptotis parvus | reverse complement strand
GAAACCTCAATCAAGTCTCCAGAGGTAGAGACGATGCTGAAACATACTAACACTTCAGATAGTCAACCGAAGATGAAGGGCTTACTTAAAAACAAATAGATTAAATGGTGTCTGCTTATAGAGATAATTAACTATTAATAGAAACTCCAGAGAAGATATGGTCAGCGACTTTCACAATTTTATCTGTGAAGAATTTTCCATTAAACTAATTCAAATGTTAGTTAGCATAGTTAGCTGCATCAGTGGTTATGCCGATGAACTTCGAGAGTTTGTATGGGCAGGTGCTTCCCTCTGCATATGGTTTGGGAGGAGTATGAGACTTGTTTTCATCACTAATCTATGTCCAGGCCCCATAGAATCTTTCTTTGGTTCACCTTAGTTAATAAGTGAATCATCAAAGACAGGTCACTCTAAATATACTATGGTGACCATATTACCTCTCTTCACTAATAACCCTTTAAGAATTCAGTGCATATTTATTGCATAAATGCATTCTGGAGAATAGTTTGTAAACATGACCAATAAATAAGGTTGGTGCATCATGCCCGATAAATAGATGTGCCATCTGCTATGAGAAACTTGTCTTTGATTCTGCTTGAAACGAAACTATTGAACTAGAAAACCCTCTTGGATCAGGAAGGAGCTCTGTTTTTGTTTGGTTATTAAGATGATTCTATATCATTTATGTAGTTTTCCATAATACAATTTTTTTTTAAAATAAATAAATGAGGCATTGAAAGCTGTTCAATCGCGAAGGGACATCCCCTATTTGAAGAAAGGCCTCTGGGACTATCTCATGTTCACATAGAGAGGGAATTTTGTATGTGCATTTAACTAAAGAAGATTAGTGCAATGAAGACAATTTTTGCCCCAAAACAGTGAGAGTGGGAGAGAAAAAAGTATGTTAATGAGTTTGATAAAGAAACTTAGCTTTCATATAGACTTGAGTAAGTTATAAATAATAAAGAGGTCAGATTTATAAGCAAATTCGAGCATTATTTCTCACTTTTTTTTTTTTTTGGCGGGTCCCACTTCGGCAGCCACTCAGGGATCCTCCGGGTACTTTGCACTCAGGAATCACTCCAAGCAGTGTTCGGGGGACCATATGGGATCCAGGGATCAGAAGCCGGGTTGGCCATGTGCAAAGCAAATGCCTACCTGCTTTATGCTATATTACTCTGGCACAACATATTTTCTGAAGTCAGTGAAATAAAAGAATTTGGTGGATTTAAAAAAAATAGTAATGTGTTATATTCAATAATTTATCAAGGAGAAGACATGAGTGTAAGAAAATAGGAAACAGATCATCTTCTATACAAAAGTTCAGAATACAAAAATTATTTCGGCATGGAAGGCTGTTATTGGATAATGAGGCTATTAGCTTAGGGTTTTGCTATTTAATCCATTACAGTTTAAGATATTCACATATTCTTAAGCCAGGGTTCGTGCTAATGGGATCTCTCTGTGCCCAGAAGCACTGGCATCGGGGATATTGTTGCCCAATAGTCATTTAACTCTGTATCAGTAACTTTTGAAACATTAATATATATTCTCTCCTGTGATTTCAGTATTATCTAAATTGGGCATGATTCCTCTTTGTACTTACAGTTCCCAACATTAGGACAATTAGAATTTTCAGGAGTCTCACCTGTGGCTATATTGAGACCCATCTTATAAGGAATCCAAAAATGAGGATCATGCTAGTTTGCCCTCAAACAAGCAGAACTGGCCCTTCATTAAACAGATGACAAGACATTTCAGAATCACATGGTGCAAGAATAGAAAAATAGATGGACCTTAGGTACCACCAAGATACATGAAACCCATAAAATTATAATGTATTTTCCCCATGAATATACATCCAGCGATAAATATTATTTTTTGCAGGTGCTCTCTCTCCCTCAGTGTTTGTATAAGATATAATCTAAGAGAGAAGGAGCAAATTATGGCATAACCATTTGTTTACTTTCGCCAAACAAATGTGGTATCCTCATGAAATTGTACCCTACTCTACACACTTAGAATCTGATTTGACTGATCTTTGGTGACACGGCCCTCCCTGGAGATAGGATTACTTTTGGATCTATAAGGGAACAGACTTGAGTACCGGGGTCCGCCGGTGGGGAGACAGGGCTGGCATGGTCTAAATTCTAACCAAGAACTGAGGTCCAAGGGAGCTTACATTTATTTGCAGGACTGTAGTGAAAGCGAAGCTTGTTATTGGTAGTAGTAAAAAATCTTTTGGAACCGTGCTGGACTCTTGGGTTTCAATCATTCCATATAACCTCTCTGAGGTAGAAGGGAACTCATTTCCTGATATGGATTGGGGGAACCCAGCATCTACCGACAGAAGGCAAAATTTTTTCTTTCAATACCTTTCTTTGGAATATTCATATTATCTGAGACACCTCAAATACAGAGGGAAAGTTTTTTTTTTTTTTAATTGTGGGGAGGTTGCTATGGATTGCTTTTCCTCTGCCACCACGTGAGGATTCCCGCTTTGAAGAGATAGACCCACCACTCCAGACTCAGTAATTTGCAACCCCAGAAAGGGATTCAGGCCCATCCACTTCAGACCCACAGCTGCACTGCTTGGCCGGCCCCATGTCAGGCTGCCATGAGCCGACCTCACAATAAGGGGCACCGGCCATCCCCTAACCCGAAGTCAACATTGCTCAGGGTTTGCTCTCATGAGTGGGGAGACCATGCTAGCGGACTCAGGAAGTGGAGTTTTGGGCCCTGCCCTTTCCTCTGCCTCATGCCAGTTACCCTGAAGGAGAGACCCACCCACACCAGACCACGCATATCCCTTGGTGTCTGAGCCGCTTTGCCAGTACTACCAGTATTTTATAGAGATACTGACTTTTTTATAAGTTTCTTCCCATTTCTTTCATTTATATAGTAAACAGTTACTTAGACATCGTTTTTAACTGTTGTAAATGCAGCCTGGCGAAAAGCCAGAGCCAACCACATCACGCAGTTAGTCATTCTCAACTTATCCAGATTCCATAAGTTCCTCAGAGCTCCATCGAAAAATTTAGTCTTCCCCCTTTGCAAGTAGCATCAGTAAATGTTCAGATTGAGGGAGCCTTCTACTGAGACTATATACCACTACTGGAGGTGAAGCCTGGCAAACTACCGTGTTTTATTTCACACTTTGTTCCAGAACCATGCAACTATTTGTGGACCTCAGTTCCACCTGAAGAATAGTTTTCGGGCTCTCCTATCTATAGCAAGTAAATGCCCACTTTAGGTTGCACGCAATTACAAAGAACCATGGAGATGTTACTAGTGCCCCTCGGCTCATCGATGAACAATAGAGGGACACAGTGCTATGGACCACACACACCTTATGCTTAGGACTCACTCTCCGGCTGGCTGCCTCAGGAATACTCCATGTGGAGCTCAGGGAACATACTATGTGGCTTTTTGAGATTAAACCCATATCAGCCATATGCAAAGCAAGCACTTTTAGTTGTATTATCTCCCCAACTCTGACAATGTACATACTGTATAGAATTACTTAGGTATAATGAACTGTTTAGGCCTTCCCATGAGTTGCTATTATATATGAGTCTATTACTAATACTAGGATCCTCAGATTTGCATGGAAATAAAGTTATATATATGTATATATATGTATATATATTATATATATATGTAATATATATATATAATAATATATATATATATATATATATATATATATACATATATTTGAAAGGTATGGTGCCACACCAGCAATGCCAAAAGGTTGCTTGACTCAAATCTTGGACTCCTATGTGATTTTCATTAGTGAATTATATCTCTGAACCACTTCATCTATGTTTCAGGTTTTTCTTTCTTTTTTTTAAATTATACCACCATGAGGTATATACAATACAAAGAAGTTCATGTTTGGTTTCAATCATGCAGTGTTCCAGCACCCATCCCTCCACCAATGTCCCTGTGATTCTCCCACCCTGCCCTCAGCCTGTGTTTATGGCAGGCAGTTTTTCTCTTTTTTCTCTGTCCCTCTCTCTCTCTCTTCTCTCTCTCTCCCTCTCTCTCTTTCTACTCTCTCTCCTCTCTTTTCCCTCTCCCTCTCTCTCTCTTCACTCACACATTGGCTTGCAATACATACATTTAGAGGTTATCATGTATATCCTTTTGCCTATGTGTTAAATGCTCAGTTCTAAACTGGTAGTGTCATTTCAATAGTATTATTTTACTGTTCCTTTCTCTGTCTTACCTAACCTCTGACTCACACATTTGCAGTAGAATCCACCCACTACGACGGGCCTCTGATCCATGTTTTTTATTTGAAAGGGAATCTATAAAGATCTTTTTTGTTGTGTGTTTCTTTAGTTTTTTTTTTAGTTTTTTATTTTGACAATTCAAATTGATTAATTTAAGTGAGAGTTTTACATGTATACTATGTATATAAGCGAAACATCATCCCAAGAACATCTATATCACTAACATACCTATGTTATTGTATAACATGGGTATACAAGGTAACTGCAAAGCACAATTTACTAGCTGAATTGAAAGGAAAATGATATTAATGCCAGCAGAATAAACTATTTATTAAGGATAGTTAAATTTGAAATGTCATCACAATTCAAAAACTCAATGACCTTAGTTAAGCTTCTGAAGAACTTTGTGCTCCAGTTTTAGAACTACAAAATTAGAAAATAGTGTTATCTAACTGACTGGAAGATTTTGATGATAAATTGATTTAATAAAAGAACATTTTTATTTAGTAGCAGTGCTTTACAGATTATGCAAGTTTTCAAGGTATGCAATGTGATAAATCAACTTTTATTTGTATATTATACGTTGTTACTTACCACTAAAGGTCAATTTCATCAATCACTACAATATATACTTATTATCAATTTTACCCATCTCCTTCTACCTTTTCTTCTAGTAGTCACTAATTTACAGTCATAGAGCATACATTTTTTTATTTAATTTTTTCTGTGTAGCCTTTTATGAGTGAAGTCATATGTTGTTTTCCTTCCACTTTCTTAAACTGAACACTCTTTGTAGTGTTCTTTTAAAGTCCATCAATATTACTGAAATATAAGAAGGATTTGATCAGGATATTTCATTGGAGGGGAAGAAGGATATTACCTACATAAGAGACTGCAGAGCAAATTGTGATTTGAGTGAATAAGAAAAATTCCACATGCATACCTTCCTCCTGGGGTCTAGAGAAATTCAATGAGAATTTCTGAATGATGAAGAAAGAGTTCATCTCTCTCAAGACTTCCCTCTGTTTTCATGCTTTATTCTCTGTGCATTCTTACTGTCTTCTGGTTTTTGTCAGTACAAAGACCATATTGTATGAGAGTCTGCCACCCGTATGGCCCTATTAAACACGCTACTTTGTCTCTTTAAAAGAACTTTAGACTGAGAATCTACCCTGGGAAGCCAAAAATACACACGCAGAAACACCATCTGCTTATATTTTCATAGCAGCACTATTCACAATAGCCAGAATCTGGAAACAAACAGGGTGCCTGAGAACTAATGACTGATAAAGAAAATTTAATTTTTATCTACACAATGGAATGCTATACAGCTGTTAGGAAAAATGAAGTTGTGAAATTTCCCTATATAAATGATTGGACATGGAGAGGATCATGTTGAGTGAAGTGTAGAAGAAAAAAGACAGATATATGTAGAATGACTACAGTTATTTGCATGATATAAATGCATTATTTGTGATGATGATTACACACACACACACACACACACATAGTGACCAATATCAAGGTCAGGCAAGACATGGATTAGAGGTCTTATCGTTAGAACACTGGAAACTACCACAAAAGTGTTGGAGTCAGAGGTTAGGAAAGGAGCAGAGAGGAACTGTGTGCTAATAATCTTTGAAATGATAGCACCAGCTTTAGTTCCCTGACATCCCGAATATATAGGCAGAGGGATACACATAACTTCTAAATGTATGTGACCTGGCCTATGTGTAAGAAGAAGAAAGAGAGAGAGAAGGTGGATAAGACCTGCTATGAGGCAGAGGCAGGCAAGGAGGTAGGGAGGAGGAATTGGGGACATTGAGGTGGTGGGAAATACCAACCATCCAGGTCAGGCAAAACGGATTAAGTCTTTGTCAATAAGTGGAAACTACAAAAAGTGTTGGAGTCAGAGGTTAGGAGAGGAAAGGAACAGAGAAGGGGAACTGTGTGCTAATAATCTTTGAAATGATAGCATCAGCTAGTTCTGAGGAAAAGAGCATTGAATATATAGGCAAAGGGATACATAACGTCTAAATGTATGTATTGCAATGCACAATGTGTAGAGAAGGAGAGAGAGAGAGGAGATAAAGAACCTGCTATAGAGGCAGAGGCAGGCAAGGGAGGTAGGGAGAAGGGGTAGGGACATTGGTGGTGGAAATACCAATATCAGTTCGGGAAAACATGGATTAAGGAGATCTTGTCAATAAGTGGAAACTACAAGCGCGATGTTGGAGTCAGAGGTTAGGAAAGACAGAGAGAGAAGGGAACTGTGATGCGCTTTAATAATCTTTGAAACGATAGCATCAGCCTAGTTCTGAGGCATTGAATATAGGCAAGGGATACATAACGTCTAAATGTCGGTCTTGCAATGCAATGTGTAAAGAGAAGGAAAGAGAGAGAGAGAGAGGGAGAGAGAGAGAGGGTGGAATAAGAACCTGCTATGAGGCAGGAGCAGGCAAGGGGAGGTAGGAGGAGAATTGAGGATATTAATTGGTGGGAAATGGATACTGGTGTAAGGACAGTTGCAGGAGCACTATGTGACGAGAGCAAATATGAGGTATCTTTGTAATTGTTTATCTCATGGTGGTATAATGAAATATTTTAAAATAAATAAATAAAATAAAATGCTTAGTTGAAAATAAAAATAAAAAATAAAAAGAACTTTAGATATAATAAATATGGAAGTAAAAAGGAATAGAGAGCTTTAACATAAGTATTTTTAGAAACAATTTAGATAATCAGAATCTGCGATAACTAATATATACTTACTATATAGGACTACTGTAAAGATTATAATTAAATATGAGTATAAATTAAAAACTTCCAACACTTTATGAAAGATATAGTAGGTAATAAATGTATTACAGTATATTACTAAGTTATTACTTGTTGGTACTTTTATAATAACTCTGGTTTCCCTCTTCCATTATTTTCTAAAACTGCAAGAAATCAGGTATGTTAATAGAGCAGTAAATAAACAATTTAGTCGAAAATATGTTGTATTTTTTCTTTTTCTTTCGCTTTTTCCAACATTGAATTACATACTGAATAAATAAATATTTGACAGCTTTCGACATGTTTTGAAACTAAAGTATCTTGATGGAAAAAGAGTCATAGAGGCACAATAAAAATAAACATTATGAAGGTAAATAAACTTTTACACTTATAAAAATCTTCACATTAAGTAAAAAGATTTTTACTGTTGAGAATGAATAAGGAGATGAGCGGTGAAACACAATCAGCATAACAACATAATTTATCAGCTACAACTATGAAACTATCAGCAAAATATATACCGAAAATATTTAGAAAATCATAAATTAAGTGGCCAAGGATATAAGTTAGAAAGTGATTACCTACACTCCGCATTCAGTTATTGACTTTTTTTTCTGATCAAATAACTCTAAAGGCAATTTATCACTGGTATAGTCCCAGACTCTGCTGCTTTAGAATAACGTTTCTCTCCAATTTTCAAGAGTTCAAAGACAGGGCGGTGTGAATAACATGTTTTCTTTATAGTAAATAAAGTCTGGAAGACCAGGTTCAACATGAGGTTTCTTTACCGTGGAACGTCAAATGCTACTTAATTTGCTGGCCAGTGTTATGGAGACTCATGGTGTGAGATTAGTGGGAAGTGTTTCACAAATTTATATGAAAATAAGAGTTGCACGGAATGTTTTTTGAATTGATGAGCCTCTAAAACTAGGGCCATTATGTTTCGGTTTGGTTATTCTCAGCGAACCAAAATGGAACTCTGGTGGTATTATCCTTTCAGATTTACAGGCAGATCTTATTGGTACCTTTTTTGATTTTAAGTTTCAATTTAAATGTTTCATAATACACTAAGTATTTGCCGAATCCATATCCTGAATCTGCTTTCTGTAATGGATGACAACAGGTCATTTAGAAGGGAGAGTCTTTGCTTACATTTACTATTCTATTTTGGGTCAGTTTTCCTAAACCCTAAAGTGGGAAGCTTATCAGGGTTAGAGGACTTTTCTTGTTTATTTTGGTAGTCACCTTGATTGGGTCCAGGAGGTGCACAGTATTTATGGAGTAATTTAGGACAATATCTCTGGAATAATCAATATAATGATAAAACAAAAAGGTGATTCATCTTTCAGCCTATTGAAGTTTCTGTACCTTGAGCATTGTGCTATTACTTCTCATCTCCTATGCGGTTTGGTCTTTTGCTTAATTTGAGGCTTTCAGCTATAGATAGGATTTATAATTTTTGTTCAGTTTCTTGGGCCTTAATCACTGTCTTTGTCTTCCGTTTATCATCGGTTGATTAGGTGGGCACAAATCTCTTATGATTTATCTCAATGGAGAGCCCAAAGGCCACCTGACTACAAGAATATGCTACCCGCACGGCAAATGACATACCGGTGTCGGTATTTGATTGCCTATGGGCCTTAAATCAGGGTTATCACTACCCATATATTTCTCTAAGCTTCCATGTTGACAAAGATAATAGTGGAATCTTGCCTTCCTAACTACACAAACTTTCAAACTGTGTCTGTAGTATACTGGGACATTGTAGATTCTCCTGTTGAATACACTTAACCTTCCTAGTACATAGTATATTTTCTATAATATTATTCTGGTCGGTCTGAATACAGACATAACAATGCTACCAGGGCTCTTAATTGTAGTCTTCAAGGTTTTATCACTTATATTTTTGCTCTCCTTTGGAAGGGATCTTATTTCTAACTTATGAAAATTCTATCTCTAATTATAACTTTTAGATAGTCAATTTTCCTCCTAAGCTATTTCCTCACAATCAACTTTGTATCCTATTATCACCAAATATATATATATATATATATAGCTATAAAAATTCATATATCCAACTTGCTATCTTATTCTGTTTCCTCCCAGAACTATCATCTGTGCACTCTTCTTATTTCTCTCTTTTTCTCTTCATTTTAATCTTGAATCTTTTAATCCCACAACTCCTACAAATATCAAGGAGTCCTTCTTCACAAAAAATAGATTGGTGATAAAAAAAAATTAAATAGTGGAGTAATTTCCACATGATTCCCCCCCAAAGTTATTTTTCAAAATCATGGATGAGTTTGCAATAAAAAGAAAATAGTAAAAGTATTCACCTTTCCCACTTTATTGAATAGTTTGGATAAACTTACATGTTGTTTCTCTTTGTATAATTTTCACATTTTTCTTACTATATTTCCTATTCATCTTCTATTGTGACTAGATGCTTTTTTATTCTAAGCTCAACCTAATCTTTTTTTGTTGAACTTTCTTCTTCAACCACCATACCTTTTGAACAAATCTGTTCTCCCACTATTTCACCTTGCTAATCTCTTTTCTAAAAAATTTCTATTCATTATTGTGAGTGAGTATTTTTATTTTATATTGATTCAATGAACTTCACATGAACAATGCCAAATCTATATTCCTCAAGGTTGACCCCCACCTTTACACTATACTGTTATCATTTTTGGTCTTATTAGTGATCCAAAAATCACTTGATCACTTGATCACTTGAATCCCGTTACTCATCGATTTGCTCGGCGGGCGCCAGTAACATTTCCATTGGACCCTATCACGTGCCAATGTAGCCCAATGGCATCTGGTTGATTCAGGAATATGAAGAGCCTCAAACCGTTCCTTCAGGGTCTTAACAAGGAAGTCTGACCATCTTGTAGGTGGGCGGCCCACGTGATCTTTTGACATCCCGTGGGATCCAGTCGGTAGCGGCTCTAGTCCAGCGGTTGTCTCCAAATCGCATTACATGTCCAGCCCATCTGATTTTCGATGCCTTGGCAAGCGAGACAGCGTCCCTGATTCTGGAATAGCGGCGGAGGTCAGAACTCCGGATTCCTTCTCTCACTTGAGTGAGGCGTGATATTCAAGCATAGCTCTTTCGATGCCTCTCTGGGAGACCCGAATAGCATTCTCATCCTGCTTTTCGTAGGGCCCAGGTCTCTGAGGCGTATGTTAATGCAGGGAGAGCGGTGGAGTCGAAGAGATGTGCCCGGGGCCGGAGGGTTCTTTGTCCTTTTAGCTATTTCTTCGATGCCTTTGAAGGCATTCCATGCCGCTCTCTTCCTCCTGCGCAGCTCAGGTTTTAGGTCATTCATCATGTTGACTTCTCGACCTAGGTACACATAACTGCTGCATTCAGAGATGTTTGTTCCATTGAGAGAGAATGGGGCCTCTGGAACTAGTTCATTTCTCATGAACATAGTTTTTCTTCAGATTCAGCTGTAGACCTACCTTTCCACATTCTCGGTCAAAGTCAGCCAGCATTTGTGCCGCTTGGCTAATGTTTGGTGTTATTAGAGCGATGTCATCAGCGAAGCGGAGGTGGTGTAGTTGCCGACCATCTATCTTCACTCCCATTCCTTCCCATTCTAATTGTCTCATGATGTTCTCGAGGGTGGCACTGAAGAGTTTTGGTGAGATGGTATCACCCTGTCGAACCCCTCTTTTTGACATCAATGATCACTTCTTTGTAGAATGGTGAGATCCTGGTGGTGAATCCATAATACAGCTCACGAAGGATCTTGATGTATTGGGTTTTGAACACCCTGTTTGACTAGGGCTTCGATGACTGCTTCAGTTTCCACAGAATCAAAGGCTTTCTGTAAATCAATGAGCGTGAGACAGAGCGGCATCTTGTACTCCCTACAAACCTCAATGAGCTTGGTTACTGTGTGGATATGGTCGATTGTGCTGAATCCTTTCCGGAAGCCTGCTTGCTCGCATGGTTGACCTTCATCTAGTGTTCTGCTAATCCTGTTCAGGATGACTCGTGTAAACAGCTTGTAGATGACAGACAACAGGCAGATGGGGCGATAGTTGCCGATGTCATGAATGTCTCCCTTCTTGAACAGTAGAACTGTCCTGCTGGTTTTTCCATTGGGAGGGCACCTTGCATTCGGACAGGTAGCGTGTGAAGAGCCGAGCTAGTGTATTGATGAGCACCGATGGCAGATTCTTCAGATGTTCGGGTCTGACTTTGTCTGGGCCTGGTGCTGTTCCCTTCTTTACCGATGAGATGGCATGTCTTATTTCAGAAGGGAGAGCGTTGGGAATGGCGTATCCATCCTGTGGAATTTGGTATGTGGGCGGGTGGATGTGGCTATCAAAAAGATTTGAGTAGAAGTCCTGGATAATCTTCTCCATTGCCTTTCTGGAAGATGTGATAGATCCATCAGGGGCGTCGGAGGGCAGTCATCTTGGTCTTATAGTTGGCGAAGGACAGGCGGGCAGTGCGAATACTTTTCCCGGCTTCTGCTGCATCTTCCAGTATTTCTGCTCTTCTGTCTTTGAGGTCTGCTTTTATCGCTTCTCTGCACTGTTTAGCAAGCTTGGGCGTTAGCATTTGGTCTCCTGAGGCTCGCGCCTTGCCACGTTGGCGAATGAGCTCGAGAGTTTCTGAAGACAAGCGTCCTTTTGTGTTTTTCTCTCTCTCGGCATTCTTCGCACAATCATGGAGGTGCTGAACCAGTCGGTTGTATTCTTCATCGATGTCATCAATGATGGTATCTTCCCATGTTGCGCAATGGTGCTAAAGAGTTCCCAGTTGGTGGTCGTTCTGGGAGTTCTCTTCTTAAACTTTGCAGCCTTTTCTCCCCGTTGCGGGAAGTAGAATTTTGCCCGAAGGAGGCGGTGGTCCGATCCTGTCTGGAATTTGGGGGCGACAGCAACATCGGTCAGACAAAACCGTCGATTGAAGATGATGTGGTCGATTTCATTGTGGAACTGTCCACCAGGAGATTCCCATGTCCAACGTTTCGCTTCAGCCTTCTGAAACTGTGAGTTCCCATGAATAGTCTTGGTGGACATGATGAACTCAGATAGTCTCTCACCCTGTTCGTTCCATTCTAGGCCATGGGTCCCGATGTGGAGTTCTTCAGCCCGATCTTCTCGGTCCTATCTTGGCATTAAAATCACCGACTATGATCTTGTAGAAGGTGTGATCTTTTTTATAGAACTCCTCCAATTCCATGTAGAATTTCTCAATTTCATCTTCTTTGTATGTGGATGTTGGTGCATAGACAATGAAGATAGAAATTGCTGGCAGTGGGCCACATCTCCTCAAGTGTAATCGTCCTATTCGGTTTGTTAGGCATTCAAATGAATCAATGTTGACAGCCATGTTCGTGTTGACAAGGACACCAATGCCACCGGCGCCTCTTTCATCACATGTTCCAAGGAACAATTCTTCTCCGGTGTCAAATACAGCATGATGCGACTGGCGCCTCCTCGTCTCAGTCAGACCAATGATGTCGTACTTGATCTTTCTTGCTTGCAGCATCAGATCCTCAATATATGCTTCCGTTGCCAGTGTGCGTGCATTGAAAGTACAGACAGTCATTTTAGTCCTTCTTCGTTTTGGCAGCCTAGGACGGCCGTGAAATTTTATCAGGCACTGCTTGTTTGCCTTTCTTACTGCTGCCGTATTAAGGGCTCTTTCGGGGTCAGGAAAATAAACATTTTTGTTACTGGGTTTGGCATATCGAACACGCATCGGACAGCTTGCCAGGCTCTGCCATGCGGGCACTATATTCTCATTGCTTTGTGGGGCTCTCTCAGAGGGGTGGGTAGAATATTTGTGGTAGTTTGGAGGGTAAATCGTGCGGCCGCGCAGCTGCGTACGCTAGCTGAGGAAAGCTGGTTTCTGCTCTGCCGGGTGTACCTGTGTCTGAGGCTCAAGCATTCCTGGGTTTGAAATACTCTCCCTCTGAAGGGCGGGTCTCTGCAGGGCGGGTCCTTGTAGGCTGGGTTTCTGACAAGCTGGGCTGGGGACTGGATTAATCTGTGGGCTGGAGGTGTGGATTAATATGCTGGGGGGGGAGATCTTACCAGCTGCAGAGTGTGGATTGTGACACAGATCGCTGCCAGCAAGGTGTGGGGGTTTCTCTGGCCTCCTCCGAGGGCTCCATCGGGATGGTGGACTCAGGTCGAGAGTTGCTCTCGTGGTCCATGGAGTGCAGGGGGTTCAGCGGGGAAGCTGGTTTCTGCTCTGCGGGTGTACCTGTGTCTGAGGCTCAAGCATTCCTGGGTTTGAAATACTCTCCTCTGAAGGGCGGGTCTCTGCAGGGCGGGTCCTTGTAGGCTGGGTTTTCTGACAAGCTGGGCTGGGGACTGGATTAATCTGTGGGCTGGAGAGTGGATTAATATGCTGGGGGAGATCTTACCAGCTGCAGAGTGTGGATTGTGACACAGATCGCTGCCAGCAAGGTGTGGGGGGTTTCTCTGGCCTCCTCCGAGGGCTCCATCGGGATGGTGGACTCAGGTCGAAGTTGCTCTCGTGGTCCATGGAGTGCAGGGGGTTCCAGCGGGGAAAGCTGGTTTCTGCTCTGCCGAGA
>JAJIBD010025343.1:0-21747 GCA_021461705.1 Cryptotis parvus | reverse complement strand
TTGATCACTTGATCACTTGAATCCCGTTACTCATCGATTTGCTCGAGCGGGCGCCAGTAACATTTCCATTGGACCCTATCACGTGCCAATGTAGCCCAATGGCATCTGGTTGATTCAGGAATATGAAGAGCCTCAAACCGTTCCTTCAGGGTCTTAACAAGGAAGTCTGACCATCTTGTAGGTGGGCGGCCACGTGATCTTTGGACATCCCGTGGGATCCAGTCGGTAACGGCTCTAGTCCAGCGGTTGTCTCCAAATCGCATTACATGTCCAGCCCATCTGATTTTCGATGCCTTGGCAAACGAGACAGCGTCCCTGATTCTGGAATAGCGACGGAGGTCAGAACTCCGGATTCCTTCTCTCACTTGAGTGAGACGTGATATTCCAAGCATAGCTCTTTCGATGCCTCTCTGGGAGACCCGAATAGCATTCTCATCCTGCTTTCGTAGGGCCCAGGTCTCTGAGGCGTATGTTAATGCAGGGAGAAACGGTGGAGTCGAAGAGATGTGCCCGGAGCCGGAGGTTCTTTGTCCTTTTAGCTATTTCTTCGATGCCTTTGAAGGCATTCCATGCCGCTCTCTTCCTCCTGCGCAGCTCAGGTTTTTAGGTCATTCATCATGTTGACTTCTCGACCTAGGTACACATAACTGCTGCATTCAGAGATGTTTGTTCCATTGAGAGAGAATGGGGCCTCTGGAACTAGTTCATTTCTCATGAACATAGTTTTCTTCAGATTCAGCTGTAGACCTACCTTTCCACATTCTCGGTCAAAGTCAGCCAGCATTTGTGCCGCTTGGCTAATGTTTGGTGTTATTAGAACGATGTCATCAGCGAAGCGGAGGTGGTGTAGTTGCCGACCATCTATCTTCACTCCCATTCCTTCCCATTCTAATTGTCTCATGATGTTCTCGAGGGTGGCACTGAAGAGTTTTGGTGAGATGGTATCACCCTGTCGAACCCCTCTTTTGACATCAATGATCACTTCTTTGTAGAATGGTGAGATCCTGGTGGTGAATCCATAATACAGCTCACGAAGGATCTTGATGTATTGGGTTTGAACACCCTGTTTGACTAGGGCTTCGATGACTGCTTCAGTTTCCACAGAATCAAAGGCTTTCTGTAAATCAATGAACGTGAGACAGAGCGGCATCTTGTACTCCCTACAAACCTCAATGAGCTTGGTTTACTGTGTGGATATGGTCGATTGTGCTGAATCCTTTCCGGAAACCTGCTTGCTCGCATGGTTGACCTTCATCTAGTGTTCTGCTAATCCTGTTCAGGGATGACTCGTGTAAACAGCTTGTAGGATGACAGACAACAGGCAGATGGGGCGATAGTTGCCGATGTCATGAATGTCTCCCCTTCTTGAACAGTAGAACTGTCCTGCTGGTTTTCCATTGGGAGGGCACCTTGCATTCAGACAGGTAGCGTGTGAAGAGCCGAGCTAGTGTATTGATGAGCACCGATGGCAGATTCTTCAGATGTTCGGGTCTGACTTTGTCTGGGCCTGGTGCTGTTCCCTTCTTTACCGATGAGATGGCATGTCTTATTTCAGAAGGGAGAACGTTGGGAATGACGTATCCATCCTGTGGAATTTGGTATGTGGGCAGGTGGATGTGGCTATCAAAAAGATTTGAGTAGAAGTCCTGGATAATCTTCTCCATTGCCTTTCTGGAAGATGTGATAGATCCATCAGGGGCGTCGGAGGGCAGTCATCTTGGTCTTATAGTTGGCGAAGGACAGGCGGGCAGTGCGGAATACTTTTCCCGGCTTCTGCTGCATCTTCCAGTATTTCTGCTCTTCTGTCTTTGAGGTCTGCTTTTATCGCTTCTCTGCACTGTTTAGCAAGCTTGGACGTTAGCATTTGGTCTCCTGAGGCTCGCGCCTTGCCACGTTGGCGAATGAGCTCGAGAGTTTCTGAAGACAAAGCGGTCCTTTTGTGTTTTTTCTCTCTCTCGGCATTCTTCGCACAATCATGGAGGTGCTGAACCAGTCGGTTGTATTCTTCATCGATGTCATCAATGATGGTATCTTCCCATGTTGCCGCAATGGTGCTAAAGAGTTCCCAGTTGGTGGTCGTTCTGGGAGTTCTCTTCTTAAACTTTGCAGCCTTTTCTCCCCGTTGCGGGAAGTAGAATTTTCCGCACGAAGGAGACGGTGGTCCGATCCTGTCTGGAATTTGGGGACGACAGCAACATCGGTCAGACAAAACCGTCGATTGAAGATGATGTGGTCGATTTCATTGTGGAACTGTCCACCAGGAGATTCCCATGTCCAACGTTTCGCTTCAGCCTTCTGAAACTGTGAGTTCCCATGAATGGTCTTGGTGGACATGATGAACTCAGATAGTCTCTCACCCTGTTCGTTCCATTCTAGGCCATGGGTCCCGATGTGGAGTTCTTCAGCCGATCTTCTCGGTCCTATCTTGGCATTAAAATCACCGACTATGATCTTGTAGAAGGTGTGATCTTTTTATAGAACTCCTCCAATTCCATGTAGAATTTCTCAATTTCATCTTCTTTGTATGTGGATGTTGGTGCATAGACAATGAAGATAGAAATTGCTGGCAGTGGGCCACATCTCCTCAAGTGTAATTGTCCTATTCGGTTTTGTTAGGCATTCAAATGAATCAATGTTGACAGCCATGTTCGTGTTGACAAGGACACCAATGCCACCGACGCCTCTTTCATCACATGTTCCAAGGAACAATTCTTCTCCGGTGTCAAATACAGCATGATGCGACTGGCGCCTCCTCGGTCTCAGTCAGACCAATGATGTGCGTACTTCGATCTTTCTTGCTTGCAGCATCAGATCCTCAATATATGCTTCCGTTGCCAGTGTACGTGCATTGAAAGTACAGACAGTCATTTTAGTCCTTCTTCGTTTTGGCAGCCTAGGACAGCCGTGGAAATTTTATCAGGCACTGCTTGTTTGCCTTTCTTACTGCTGCCGTATTAAGGGCTCTTTCGGGGTCAGGAAAATAAACATTTTTGTTACTGGGTTTGGCATATCGAACACGCATCGGACAGCTTGCCAGGCTCTGCCATGCGGGCACTATATTCTCATTGCTTTGTGGGGCTCTCTCAGAGGGGTGGATAGAATATTTGTGGTAGTTTGGAGGTAAATTGGCGGCAAATAACGGAAAAGCTGGTTTCTGCTCTGCCGGGTGTACCTGTGTCTGAGGCTCAAGCATTCCTGGGTTTGAAATACTCTCCTCTGAAGGGCGGGTCTCTGCAGGGCGGGTCCTTGTAGGCTGGGTTTCTGACAAGCTGGGCTGGGAGACTGGATTAATCTGTGGGCTGGAGAGTGGATTAATATGCTGGGGGAGATCTTACCAGCTGCAGAGTGTGGATTGTGACACAGATCGCTGCCAGCAAGGTGTGGGGAGTTTCTCTGGCCTCCTCCGAGGGCTCCATCGGGATGGTGGACTCCAGGTCCGAGTTGCTCTCGTGGTCCATGGAGTGCAGGGGGTTCAACGGGGAAAGCTGGTTTCTGCTCTGCCGGGTGTACCTGTGTCTGAGGCTCAAGCATTCCTGGGTTTGAAATACTCTCCTCTGAAGGGCGGGTCTCTGCAGGGCGGGTCCTTGTAGGCTGGGTTTCTGACAAGCTGGGCTGGAGACTGGATTAATCTGTGGGCTGGAGAGTGGATTAATATGCTGGGGGAGATCTTACCAGCTGCAGAGTGTGGATTGTGACACAGATCGCTGCCAGCAAGGTGTGGGAGTTTCTCTGGCCTCCTCCGAGGCTCCATCGGGATGGTGGACTCAGGTCCGAAGTTGCTCCCGTGGTCCATGGAGTGCAGGGGGTTCAACGGGGAAAGCTGGTTTCTGCTCTGCCGGGTGTACCTGTGTCTGAGGCTCAAGCATTCCTGGGTTTGAAATACTCTCCCTCTGAAGGGCGGGTCTCTGCAGGGCGGGTCCTTGTAGGCTGGGTTTCTGACAAGCTGGGCTGGAGACTGGATTAATCTGTGGGCTGGAGAGTGGATTAATATGCTGGGGGGAGATCTTACCAGCTGCAGAGTGTGGATTGTGACACAGATCGCTGCCAGCAAGGTGTGGGAGTTTCTCTGGCCTCCTCCGAGGCTCCATCGGGATGGTGGACTCAGGTCCGGGGTTGCTCTCGTGGTCCATGGAGTGCAGGGGGTTCAACGGGGAAAGCTGGTTTCTGCTCTGCCGGGTGTACCTGTGTCTCACACTCATGTCTTATTTTCTTAGGGATCTAGTGCATTGTGTTCTTTCAAGTTTTTGTTATAGGTGGCTTTCTATAAATAAAGAGGGAGGAAATGTACTATATACTAACTTCTAGAAAGAAATATTATACTGCCTCCATCCTCAAATATATAGTGGTTAAAAGGCTGTTTTTAGTAAAGTGAATATAGAAACTCTAATTCTTAATGTTCTCTTAATGAAAAAGTGCATTACAGGAATAAACAGACAACTCCTTCACCACAACCAGAGACCTATTGTGAACACCTGGTGGAAAAGCCCTGATGATAGTGCTTTAAAACCAGGGGGGTAAGTGATCTTTAGAAGAGGGGACATGCAAAACAAGAAGTATTAATAAGACTTGGGCTGTGCAGTGTTAGTAATCATGACCTTTCAGAGCTCATCTAGTTTCCATGATAACTAGATGCAGTTTCTTCACTTAGAGTTATGAAAAATATGGAAAGATACTTGGGAAAAGATATGAGGTAACTTGCTGAGGTCACAGCTATAAGGGTTGAAAAAATAATGGGAATCCAGGTCCCTTTGGCTCTCCTTAGCCTGTGCTGTATTCATTACATCACATCAAAGGGACAGTTTCTCAAAATAATTGAAACTTAAGTCTAGTATTTTTTTAAAGGTGCGTTAATAAAAAATAATAGAAACTTCGACTCACCCGATTGAACATGTCTTCCAGAAAACTCAAAACTGTTCTCTCTTCTACTGGAAAGTATATCATATAATCTGAAATCCATCCTCGGTGGGAAGCCCTGCTAGAAGTGTGCCCCCAAGAAATATACAAAGCCAATTGGAGAACCTAAATACAGAGAGATCAGAGACAGTGTGTCATGACGTAGAAATGGGTGGTTCAAGTCACAAACCTAGTTGACCAAGTTGAAATGGGGACTTTTTTTTGATCAGTGGAAAAGTGAAAGCAAAAAATCAACTTGGCAGTTAACTATGAGGGATGCTCCCAAGTTTGGCAGGATAACAAAATGTCATCTATGAACAATAAAATTCTGGGCATAGTGGCACACTGGACTATTACTAGGAGTTCAGTATATGCCAAAAAGGCCAGTAAAGCCCCCCTGAGAATTATGTAAGCAATTAAGTAGAACTCAATCCTTTAGCAGGATCAAGAATTTCATGTCTGGGGCCAGAGCAATAGCACAGCGGGTAGGTTGTTTTTCTTGCATGCGGCCAACCTGGGTTCAATCCCCAGCATCCCATATGGACCCCCGAGCACTGCCAGGACTAACTCCTGAGTGCAGAGCCAGGAGTAATACCTGAGCATTGCCAGGTATGACCCAAAAAAACAAAAGGAAAAAAAAGAATTTCATGTCTGCGAGTCACAAATCAGAAGAGTCAATTTTAGAATTAATGTTTAATTAACTTCTGAATCCAGTACAGTTGGGTGAGTGGTAAGAGTAAGGGATCAGAGAGTATGCACCTGAAGCCAAATATGTCTACAAAGTACCCTGGTCAGTACTTAGATTTGGACTCCTGGGAGCTATCCAAGGTACTGACTGATTCCATCCTGTCTCCTACCCAGTGGACCAACACCTGTGCTATTTCTAAAGACACGGCCTTCTTCAGTGCTCATGCTAATCTGCTATTTATAACAAGGTACAAAAAATTTGTAGATTGTTACTTTCCAAGTCAACTTTTAATTTGTCTTTTTGCTGTTTTTGCTAATTCAAGGTTATTGTTTTTATACTTCAATTAAAATTCCACAAAAAAAGAAATTTGTGCCATTATAGGTAAAAGTAATCGTAAGGAAGATATAAGGGATTGTAGAAATAAACACTGAAATGTGTCAATAGAAAATACATATTTTCAATGATGTGTAATTTAGTTTTAGGGAATAGGCTTTTTTTAATTTTAAAAGGTTCTTAAATAGGATGTTGATGTTACAGTATTGGGGAAATTTATGAAAAAATAGAATGGATTAGGAAGGAACTATTAAAGAGGTAGTTCAAAGAAGGAGCTAAAATAATTTTGACTATGTATCTTTAATTGGGAAAAAAGTCTTTTTTAGGGATTAGGATATCAAGAAAAGGATTTCCTAGGGACTCAAGATCACATTCCATTCTTCTATATACAAAATGTGTATTCCTGAATCTAAGTCCAGTTGGATTAAATCAATTGTAAACTTAAAAAAGTACTGTTGCATTCTGTGCCTACTGTTGACAGGTTGTCTCCTGCTATTTTTGTTATAAATAAGTTGACCGATTTCTCAATGCTGAATATCATTATCTTAGAAAGTTCTTACAGATAAAGCAACCATTTATAGCTCATAACTGTGTGTTCCTGAAACATAATTTATATCTTTTAACCAGTAATCCATCAAGCAGTTTCTTAAAAATCATGTTTCCTCCACTTTCTCATGCAATGTCCATCAAGCTGATGAGGGATTAAGTACATAAAGTTAAACCAGGTTCTTGTTAACAGAACTCTGAATGTGATGTACTTGATTCTGTAATGTCAATGACCCTGTACCATGTATCATGCTAGGCTTAGGTATTATATATATACCGTAGAATAAAGGCCCAATCAAGTCCAGTTTCCAGCTGAATATTATTTATACTCCAACACAGCAAGCAAAACATTTTAAAAAGTTTTTATTTTAGTCAAAAATGTTACCAGGTCTATATATTCTCAGGACAGACAGTGCTGGGGTTCTCTAGCTACCTCTGTTTGTTTGTCTCTACTGTTTGCTTTCCTCCATAAACCAAGGTCTCCCATAATGCATTCAACTAATGGCACTTTTCCAGTTATGTACATTCCCATTCTTTGAAGCCTAACAAGGATTCAAATTCTGCTTCTATCATATAAATTCTGCCTCTGTCAGTTATTGTTTATGTCCATGGAAAAAATTATGCAACCTCTATAAGCCCCAGGTTTATTATCTATCAAAGAGAAATGATTAAACTTCCAACGCTTGTTGTAGGAATAAAATTAAAGGGTATAAAGCACTCAGCAAGCTATAAAAAATGAAAGCATTCAATAAAAATGGATTGCGATAGTAATGAAATATCACATCATTTCTCTTTTGCTAGAATATCCACATGAAAGGCAGTTTTTCGTGGGCTGAAGCACTTCAGACTCAAAGGGAGCCCCTCTTGTCTGCCATCTTATGTGTACCACAAGATAAAAGTGCTCTAACCTTATCAAAGCTCCCTTTTCCTTCGTCTTTTTTTTAATTTCATCTGGCTTCCTGTTCCTGGCCTAAATTACTCCTCAGCTGAAACTACCCTCATTGCCATGCAGGTAGATAAAAATGCTTTATGCAGGGAGTTGCCATCGAGAGCTGTAGCATATGCTTTGCATGTAGGGAGCCCTGTGTTTGATCCGTTATTGCCTGGTTTCCTTGTATAGATCACTGCTTGTTGTGGCCCCCAAATAAAGTACTTCAGAAGGGACTGAGAATTAGCTCAGTTGTAAAGGACATTGTTTGAATTCATGATACCTGAAATTGATCCCTGGCACTATCAAAGAAAAAAGTCAAAGAAAATCCAGGTACCTTACTTTTAATGAGTCTATTACCACACAGCATTTGAAACACCTGGGTGAAACATGTTTAAGTACTCTGGAGAGGTAGAAGTTGGTCTTGACCAAAAAAAAAAAAAAAAAAAGCGGAAAATAAAAGAAGGCAGCTATAGGACATCTGCCCGCTCGGGCAAATCGATGATGTAGGGGAAGACAGTGATACAGTGAAATTGTGTCATGCTTCAGGTTGTTTGTTTTTAATTTTCTCAGTGGGGGTTAACAATAGCAAGCAATACCTGCCAGCAAGATAGGGCTGTGGATGTAGAGTTCTTTGATAGTGTGCATTAAGGATTAGACTGCATTGCTAGGGTATCCAAAGTTCATTAGCAATTTCATAATGCTCACTGAGCATCAGTGAAGGGCTCCAGGTCAGCAGAGCAACAGTCAGTGATAATTAGAATATTGAACTGACAAATCGGTCCTGTGTACTATATATTCCATGGAGGAAAGATGTGGTAAAAGTTTTATCATGTGAATTAAACAAACTGAAATAAGATGGCTGATTGTTTGAATAAACTGGGGACACACAGCTGGGTTATTCCTTGACAGTAATACTAATGGTCTGAATAAAGAAAGGCTATAAAGAAAGTCTAAACTCCCTATATTGGGGATAAAATGCTTGGAATATTTCATGAGGAGACAAATGGATTTAAAACATATAATATTTTTTTAGATGAGTGTTTCCCTTGCAAGGAGACACAACATAAATATTACTTTTTAAAATGACATGTTTCTTAGATGTGATGGTTTCCCCAATATATAACATGAATGTAAACAAGATGTCTGTCAAATAAAGCTATAACGTATTGCTTAACACACCAAATTTATAATATGCATCTATTATTCTTAGTTCTCATAATGAAAGAAACTAAGGACACTGCATAAATTCTCTAACACGTGTTTCATTTTTCAAGCTGCCTTGTGCTGTAGAACATCATGTTAATAAGAAGTGATGCTAACAAGAAGCTTAAACCAGTGTAGCAAATGGGGCATTTAAATATATATAAACATACTGGCATTTGCTAAGAAAGGAGTTATTTGGGTGGAACTAAATAGATCCCTAGGCAGATGTATTTTAGTTTAATACTCCTTCTATTTTTCTACATGCTAACCATTTTGAATCTTCTCACTAGCAGAAAAGCATTCTGTTAGAGAATAATAAATAACTCAGCATGAAGTTATCTTCTAGCTCATTCTAAACACAGTTATTTGAGGAGCACACAGAAGACAGTCACCTGAATTTCACCACCTTTTTTGGCCACTTATAGGCTCATTTATTATTACTACATTTGAATTGTAAGTATTCATTATTTGCTATATACATATATATCACAATAACATACTTTGCATTATGTGAGAGGCAAAATTTTACATACAGGGTTTTTTAAAAAATCAAATTGGCATAATTAAACACAAAAAGATACAGGGTTGCTGCCAACTTATCCTCAATTTTTGCCTCTATCAGTTTAATAAACACAATCTAAAAACACAAGTGAGTCTTCCTCTGTTTTAGGATAGACAGATTTCCCGTCTTAGATATTTACAGATTTCTATAAATAGAAATATATAGATTTCTATAAATCTGAATAGAAAACTATTCTCCCACAGGTACAAGATTGCAATCCCTAGCTAAATTTAGGAAAGGTGAATGTGACAAGTGAAGTCCAATCGTGACTGCTCTTACCAACCTCAAATTATTATAAAAGTCCAAAAAGCCGATCATGTACATCTAAACACAAGCCAATCTTATTTAAATCAGGCCTGTCCAACAAAAATAAGCTGTCAGCCACTCATGATCTGAATTCTGGTGATGGATTTCAATTTGGAACACATAATAAAATCATGAGACAGCTGTTGTGTAATAAATCAGGTAGTGCTATTACTTGTTAGTAGCTTTCTTGAGGTAAGCTATCAATTCTGACCATTGGCTCGTCTTTCTGCTAGCAAAGACCATTTTTGTTCCAGGGATGTACTTCTTGAGATTCTCCAAATACTCTATTAGTGTGTCCTCTCTACAGGTGATGCCTTTGTCCTGTTGGCATCAATAAGATTATCCAGGGGCCTGACCCATCTTTTTACTCAAACAGACCATAGAGAGCTGACCCAGTGTTGGGCTTGACTCCCTTCTCCACAGCAGGGTCCTAAGACACTTCTGGACAAAAATATTCTTGCCCTTCTCAAAATCGCCTATCTTAGAATCTCTAAATTGTCACATGTTACATGGAGGGTCTCAGTATCAATTCCAATGTCCTGCTCTTTCCTCCTTTACTATTAGTTTTGTGTTCTGGGTTATACCCAGGTCTTTCTTGGAGATAATACCTAGTAGTTTTCAGGAAATCCTATGGTATTCAGGATCAAACCCAGGGCTTTGCATGCAAAGCATGTGCTCCAGCTCATTGAGCTACCATCCTGCACTTTCAAACCACCTATAGACACCGGAAATTTTAGGCAGTGAATAATGAAACCAAAGATTGGTCACTTACTCTGAACCAAAGACCTGGCATCTCTCATGGAGTCAAGGAACCAGAAACCAGACCAGACATCAGACACAGGTTCACCAGAGGTAAAGGTTCACTTGGGATTCTTGCTTTTTCACTCTCCTAAATGTGTACCAGTTCTTGTTGGCTGAGACCACATCTATGTAGCAGTGATTTCTAATATAAATTCAAAAAATAAGAACTGACTCCTCTTTCAGTCCAAGTGACTAGGTGTTTAGTAGCCTAAACTAAGTAAACAATAAGCAGATTTCACCCCACAACACAACAAAGAAGGCTTCATTCATCCCCTTGTGCCTTCCAGATTCCCCCAGCCTCCATCAGTAGGTACTTTCAGTGAGAAAACTGAACATCTTAAAATGATATCCTTTTGCTGCTTAATGTTGGCTCCATTAAGGGGCCACATATGGAGAACAATTCAAGAGAAACTGGGGCAGGGTAGGAATGTGGGGAGAACAAACTCTAAATAAATTTAACTCTTGAATTTATAAACTACTAAAAGTGGAGTTTGACATACACCCTGATTCTTCCCACTTGTGCTACTGTATCACTGTATCACTGTCACTGTCTTCCCGTTCATCATCGATTTGCTCAAGCGGGCACCAGTAACATCTCCATATGTCCTGTCACATGCAAGTAGAGCCCAAGGGCACCTGCTTGCTCCAGGAACATAAAGAGCCTCAAACCATTCCATGAGGTCATGGGAATAGGTCTATAATTGTTACTGGTATTTGGCATAGCAAATACAACACGGGTAGCTTGCCAGGCTCTGCCGTAAGGGTAGCATATTCTTGTAGTCATCTCTAAATCCAGTATTTATTGATGAACTGCGTGGCCAAAATCGGCCGCGCGAGGCGGGCTGTGATAGGCTGGTCTGCTGGGTGGAGTTCTGACTAGAGGGAAGTCCAGATGTGGAAAAATGGAGGTGCTCATGGAGTGGGGGGGGTCGTCTGGCTTGTTGCGAAGCTCTGATGGGGTGGCGGGTCAGGGCTAGAACACGCCATCCCTCCCGGGTGCCTCGTGAGTGGCTGGGCACAGGGAGAGCCAGTAGCAGCTCTGCCCCATGTGCTACTTGTGCTACTGCTTTTTAAAATTCCTGTTGAATTTTTTAACCTGGTAAATGGAGCAAGCAGATGCAATGATACCTTCAACTAAACATGTAGAGAACTTTGTCCTTTTGACGGACTTCAGCCTTTATGATCACTCAAGCTCCAGAAAAGCAGTCTGATCGTGGCCCAGAACTCCCAGGCAGTTAGAGCTGGTCTGAACAGGTTCCAGAAGCACCCTGCTCCAACCCAAGTGGGCAATGGTCAATTACTGCAGGGCATCACTTAAGCAAAAAGGGATAGTTATCTAGACCTAAAATCTGCTGGAAGCTGAGTTGCTGCCATGTCAGCAGTCTGACTTTCCCAGAGACTCCAGCACACTTAGTTTGGCTCCTTTGTCACTAATTATTTGCATCCAGGCTTATGTGGTGGCTTTTCAAAAGATGGAGCTTGTCACACTTTTTCTCCTTCTACATGGCAAGCAAGCAATAGTCAACGAAGAAATGATATCCTTTCAATACTTAATACTTTCTTTTAAATATTCATGTAAAATGGAATAACATTTCATTCAATAGTCAGCCCTTTGAGGAACCCAAAATAAAGAAGAAACATTTTTAACAATCTACAACTCATTCTCTAGGTGTTATTTACCATGAAAATCCCTGTCAATTTTAATGAGGGCTTCTTCTAGAAATAATGATAAAAGATAAATACCATAGTACCTTCTTTCCAGAAAAACCATGACTTTAGACAAGTCCAAGTTCTGTTTGGGGCTCTAACCCCTGTATTTTCCTGCTCTGGTATCATTAAAAATGAGTTTTCATGGTGAGTGGATAGTGTCTATGGGGCAACTACTTTCCACACAGATTTACAATTCCAAATCTCCTTAGCAATGACCTCAGCCTGACTCCAAATTTAACTGTGCACATCTAACCTCAAGCACAATTTCTCCAGCAAACCCCAGGTCGCCGTTAGTTTGCTTTCTAAAGCAATGTGTGTATTGTAACTGGTCCATGATGATAGTGATTATTATATTAATAAAGCTATGTTCCCTGGAGACATGGCTTTGTGGTTTCAAAACAGCCTTCTACCCTAGCCAAGAAGGAGGCAAAATTCTTGTATGGGTTGTTTTGCAATGGTTTGTGGCAAAGAGCAGCAGAATGTCATAAGGAAACAAGAATTAGAAGGGAAGGGAAATAAGAAAAATACAAACTTGGATGTCTTTGCAGTGGTATATTGAACACGGGTTCTGTAGCACGGTGGAAACATACTAGTATGAGTCGCCCACTCCATGTAGTTTCAGCCTTCTTCTTGGATAAATTCTCCAAACTGGTCAGACAAAACAAATTAAATACTTCTACAGACTCTAGTTGCTCGGATATATATTTATGCAAAGATATTTTTGCATGAAACAAATACATCCTTGCATGCGTAAATACAGGTAAGTAGCCAATGTGTCCTAACAAGTGCTCTAAAGTCAGAAACTCGGAAAGAATTTGGGAAAGAAGATGAGAGCAAAAGACAGAATAGCAATGACGAGAGTTGGAAACATCTGTGGAAAATCATAGGCTAGTTAAAACTTGCTCCAAGAAAAAAGGAAACTATCTAGTGACATGATTAAAACTCCATCCTCCAACCTGGCTCTTACTATCCTTGCATGCTTGAAACTATAATAGAAGAGGTGGTGTCTGCATGTTGTGTTATCCTTAGCTGTGATTTTTCATTTAGCTGTGATTGGTGGTGGTTTCATTCCACAATGTGTATGTGGAACACTTTTGCTCTTCCTTCATACTGCTGTGCTCATCATCCATTTCCCAGATCATTACAAAGTAGAAATATCCATGTCTTCTTAGTTTTAAAGCCACAGTGGTGATCTTGGTGATTCTAATGTGCATGCCAGGTAGGGATCTCTTATTCAGAGAAAGAAGGCTATGCTTGGAGAATCTATCTGCCTCTGAGTCTAATGGCTATTCTTTTTTTTTTCAGTTTAAATTAAAGGGTTTTTTATTGAAATTTGGTGATACAAGTGTTGTGGTAATCTACATTTTGAAGGAGGATAAAATTTTATCCTTAACATCAACATTAATGCAATCTTATAAACTGTTGCCTCAATAAAAAATAATGAAGGATTTGATAAAGAAAGGTGGAATTAAAGCTACTCACTAAATTTCACATTCTAAGGGCTATTCTTAATCCATTCACGTTTTAGAAGTCAACAGAAGTCTGTTCATTTCTTTAACAAAGTTCAATTCTATTTATTTGAAGATACTATTCTAGGCCACAGGGCTAAGCAAAATAAGGTTCCAGGCTTATGTAATTTACATACTTTGAAAATATTTTTTGGAGGCCAGAGTGATAGTACAGCAGTCAGAGCACTGGCCTTGCATGTGGCCAAGCTAAGTTTGATCCTTGGCATCACATATAGTCTCCTGAACCCTCCAAGAATGATCCCTGAGGATCATTTGATGTGGCCCGAAAAACCAAACAAACAGATGATAAAATACTTTTTAAAACACTTGGAGAATCTCAAATGAAAAAGCCTACCTTTACTTTTGGGACATTAAAAAAGATTGTTTCTATAAAGTTTTTTTTTTTTTAATGGTATTTGCTGCTATACTGTTTGTGAGCCAGGGATCAAATCCAATATCTCACATGTTAGGCTGTACATACATCAGGCATGTTCTCTACTACCGATTCATATCCTTCACCCTTTTATTGTGTTTTTAAAACAGGAAGTTTGTGCTTATTTGTTTTTTTTCTGGCTTTGTTTTGTTTTGTTTGTCACAGGAGAAATATTGGTCCTAATTTGTTAGAAGAAATATGGTACTGATCTCAGGGATAAATATAAGTTGTTCTTATTGTTCAAGACTTGGAATTTAATCAATTTCTTCTTGAAAATTCAGAAGTTTTATCTGTCTCAACCTAAAAAGTCATTAAAAGTGACATTGCTGCCATCTAGAAGTACTAATTCCTTTGAAATAATCTCTAGATTGAGAAAAAGTTTTTGATTTTTTTTTATTTGCAAAGAAAGGGGGTGATATTTATGAAATTTTCCTTCACTAACATAGCAAAGTAGAATGCAGATCATCCTACGGCCTACTATGTTACTCACACTGAATTCTGCAGCAGTCTTTGTCTACCAATCAGTAATTAATATGTGGTAGTTCAGAACAACTTACCCTTAATACTAATCACGCCAAGATGTTATAGGAAAATAGCATATGAGGCACAGAAAGAATGAGGAACTGGGCTGTGAAACATTAAAATTGTCATTCACACTGTCTACAGTGAGAGACAGATCGGAAATACAGTGGAGTCTTAGAACATGAATCCAAATTCAACAGTGAGACAATCAGCTGAAAACTCTGTGGGACTTCCTAAATTAACACAAAACTCAAGTCCCCAGCAGGTGGTCGAGTTTGATATTCAAATCATTAACATTTTGCATGTGGCTTTTTCATTAGAACAAGCTTACCACATGATGGACAATCTGTACATTTGCAGATGTTGTGTGCAAAGCCGTCAAACCTGCACAGAAGAATAATTCCCAGCAACCCCCACTTCACTGTTGCTGAAGGCAATGTCCAATCAAAGTGCAGAGCTCAGCAAATAAATGAGTTGCTTTGACAGGAAATTCCAACAGCAATTTTAATTCTGATCAGGCTTCAGGAAATGGAAAGAATAAAAACACATCAATTATAGTGACAGGAAGTTTTAAATCACATGGTGAGCAGCTGCTGCCAAAAGATGTGTCTGCCAGCTTTGTTAAGGAGCCCGGTATTTTGGTGTGACCAAAATTTTACACCAAAATGTTATAGGCTGACATCACTCCCTAATTGCATGTTATCTCTCTACAAGGGTAAAGAAAATGACATGCTACTGAAAGCATATTATTATTTAAAAAAACTATAAGGGTGTGGAATGCTTAAAAAAGGAAACAAAACAAAAAGAGAGAAAGCACACACAAATATATTCTCCTTTTCACAGAAAGCAGATCAGTCTGTCTCTTGTCAACTAATTCTTGACCATTCCTAGCCAATTAAAAATTGTGTTTCATGGTTTTTGCTGTTTTGAAATTGTAGTTGAGGTAACGAGATTATAACAATGTTTACAGTCAAACTTGTGGTTAACAAAATGATGACTTTCCTCCACCACCAGAGCACCCAAGACCCTCCACCACTGCCTAGCGTCACTCACGGATGAACTGCTTATTCTGTTTCATAACAAAGGGCCAGATTCATCTTTATGACACTTAAGCCTCCTGTTGAAGAAGTCTGTTCCCTCTGCACTATGCTTAAGTCTTTTAATGCTGGCCCAAAGGAAAAGAATGCTGAGAAGAAATCATGGCAGAGAACAGGTCCAGCAGAATGAATGGGCAATGAGGTCGGCGGTAGGGAGAGACAGAGTTAACTTTCTACATGGAAATATATTGAGCAGACCCTACTTTCAAAAGAGCTGAACTAAGTCACTCTAGATAAATTACAACAAATTCATTTTCTGAGGATTTACAGAGTGCCTTTCTATAATGTTCAAAGGGGCCTCAGAACTTTCTCTGGATTGTTGCCTTTCCTGCTTCCGGCTTAGAAACCTGGGGATAGATGTTAATGACCTTCTGCTCATAAACGGCCCACGGAAGAGGCTATAACTCAAATTCTACCTTTCCTCACCCAATTAAAGGCTTCTCTTTTTGTTAACATTCCATGGACCATAGCATATTTCTCCGTGTTAAATGGATGGAATCCTGGTCAACACACTGGGAGACAAGCTTTGCCCACTGATAAACCAAAGGCCCATTTTTCCATGTATCTTGTGAGAGACCATGGTATTTCAAAATTCAGTTCATCAGTCATTATCACTAGTCTCAGTATGTTTTATCAACATAGTAGATTTAGTCATATTGAGTAATACTTGACAAATCTTGGGCTTTAGGAATTTAAAATTAAGCTCTGTAGCTTGATAGATATCTGAAAATATGTGCTTTTTATCATTGTATGAGCTTAAATAATAAGTGAACAGAAATGAAGAACAAACCTTCTGGAGAGTAAGGGGATTTTTTTTTAATTTTTTATTTTTACAATTACAAAGATATACAATTAAAAGTTCATATTTGGGTTTTGGTCATACAGTGTTCCAGCACCCGTCCCTCCACCAGTGCCCATCTCCCACCACCAACATCCCCGGTTCCCTTCCCCCTCCTCCTAGCCCTCCTCCATGGCAGGTTCTTTATTTCTTTCCCTTTCTCTCTCTTTCTCTTTTCCTTCCCGTGGAGAGTAAAGGGATATTAATAACTACTTGTAATTCTTACAACACCATGAAACAATAAGCAATAAATAAGCATGAAACAATAAGAAATAAGAGGATTTCTTTCTTCTTTTCTTTGTGTTTGTTTTTGGCAGCAAATTTGAGTAGAAAACGGTTATTCAATGATTTAGTGGAAAGAGAGAGATTCTGATTTAAATCAAGCTGCACAGGAACACAGTACCAAGTGTTTAATTACTCTCTCACTTCAGGCCAGTTTCCTATCCTTAACAGCCTCATCTGAAAGTGTGGCTAAATAACAATATTTAGGGGCCAAAGAGATAGTAGAGAGGTAGGGCATTTGCCTTGCATAGGGCCAACCTGGGTTCAATCCCGGCAACTCATATGGTCCCCTGAGCACTGCCAGAAATAATTCCTGAGTGCAGAACTAAGAGTAACCCCTGAGAATTTCCTGGTGTAACCCAAAGGCCAAACCAAAATAATAATATTTAACTCCTAAGGTTGCTGAATTAAAAGAACACTAGGTTTAAAGTATTTTATACACAACTGACAAGTATGTGTGTATTTATACGTTAGATATATCACACTCAGTGCTAACATAGATCTTAACAATCCTTTCTAATTTAGCTTTTTGCCTTATATTTTGCCAGCCATGGATGTTTCTGACCCTGTCAGTTTGTTACTTTTCCTATAAACTTTCTTTTGTGCTGTGGTGAAACTAATTTAGGGCATAGGTTCCTCATTGCACATGCCTTTGCAGGTGGTCTTACTGATCTAGCCCCATATAAAGCTCCGATGGGCTGTGTCAACAACTGCCCAAAAGAGGAGCCCTCTCTCTAGTAGTAGGCACTTGTTTCTCTGCAACTCTGTGTCTACGGTAATTAGCCTACCAGGCAAGACTTCATAAATTGTGAAACCTAGTGCTCTTTTGGGGTCTTTTTCTCAAATAATTTCCCTAGTAGGAGAATACTGTTTATTTTTTCTTCCCTCTCTAGTGAGCTAAACTTGAGTGAGGTTCTTCTCCACGGCTGGGCATTCCTATTTTTATTAGGAATCCCCCAAGTGATAATTGGTAAAATACAGTCCTGTCATCCTGTTATTACCTAGAGCAATCTTAAAAAGAAATACGATTATCTGGATCGAGAATAAGCTACATACCCTTACTGCTTATACTTATCACTTGATCACTTGAATCCCGTTATTCATCAATTTGCTCTAGTGGGCGCCAGTAACATTTCCATTTGACCCTATCACATGTCAATGTAGCCCAATGGCATCTGGTTGATTCAGGTATATGAAGAGCTTCAAACCATTCCTTCAGAGTCTTGACAAGGAAGTCTGACCATCTTGTAGGTGGGCGGCCACGTGATCTTTTGACATCCCATGGGATCCAGTTGGTAACAGCTCTAGTGCAGCGGTCATCTCCAAATCGCATTACATGTCCAGCCCATCTGATTTTCTATGTCTTGGCAAACAAGACAGTGTTCCCTGATTCTGGAATAGCGACGGAGGTCAGAACTCCAGATTCCTTCTCTCACTTGCGTGAGGCGTGATATTCCAAGCATAGCTCTTTCGAGTCCTCTCTGGGAGACCCGAATAGCATTCTCATCCTGCTTTCGTAGGGCCCAGGTCTCTGAGGCGTATGTTAATGCAGGGAGAACTGTGGAGTCAAAGAGATGTGCCCAGAGTCGGAGGTTCTTTGTCCTTTTAGCTATTTCTTCGATGCCGTTAAAGGCATTCCATGCCGCTCTCTTCCTCCTGCGCAGCTCAGGTTTTAGGTCGTTCATCATGTTGACTTCTTGACCTAGGTACACATAACTGCTGCATTCAGAGACGTCTGTTCCCTTGAGAGTGAATAGGGCCTCTGGAACTAGTTCATTTTTCATAAACATAGTTTTTTTTTTAGATTCAGCTGTAGACATATCTTTCCACATTCTCGGTGGAAGTCAGCCAGTATTTGTGCCGATTGGCTAATGTTGGTGTTATTAGAACGATGTCATCAGCGAAGCGGAGGTGGTGTAGTTGCCGACCATCTAAATTCACTCCCCATTCTTTCCCATTCTAATTGTTGCATGATGTTCTCAAGGGTGGCGCTGAAAAGTTTTGGTGAAATGGTATCACACTGCCGAACCCCTCTTTTGACATCAATGATCACTTCCTTGTAGAATGGTGAGATCCTGGTGGTGAATCCATAATACAGCTCACGAAGGATTTTGATGTATTGGGTTTGAACGCCCCTGTTTGGCTAGGGCTTCGATGATTGCTTCAGTCTCCACAGAATCAAAGGCTTTCTTTAAATCAATGAATGTGAGACAGAGCGGCATCTAGTACTCCCCTACAAACCTCAATGAACTTGGTTACCGTGTTGATATGGTCGATTGTGCTGAATCCTTTCTGGAAGCCAGCTTGCTCGCATGGTTGTCCTTCATCTAGTGTTCTACCAATCCTGTTCAGGATGACTCGAGTGAACAGCTTGTAGATGACAGACAACAGGCAGATGGGGAGATAGTTGGTGATGTCGTGAATGTCTCCCTTCTTGAACAGTAGAACTCTCCTGCTGGTTTTCTATTGGGAGGGCACCTTGCATTCAGACAGGTAGCGTGTGAAGAGCTGAGCTAGTGTACTGATGAGCACTGGGCAGATTCTTCAAGTGTTCGGGTCTGACCTTGTCTGGACCTGGTGCTGTTCCCTTCTTTATGGACGAAATGGCATGTTGGATTTCAGAAGGGAGAATGTTGGGAATGACATATCCATCCTGTGGAATTTGGTATGTGGGCAGTTGGACGTGGTTATCAAAGAGATCTGAGTAGAAGTCATGGATAATCTTCTCCATTGCTTTCTGGAAGATGTGATAGATCCATCAGGGCATCGGAGGGGAGTCATCTTGGTCTTATAGTTGTTGAAGGACAGGCGGGCGGTGCGAATGCTTTTCCTGGCTTCTGCTGCATTTCCCAGTATTTCTGCTCTTCTGTCTTTGAGGTCTTCCTTTATCACTTCTCTGCATCGCTTTGCAAGCTTGGACATTAGCATTTGATCGCCTGAGGCTCGCACCTTGCCACGTTGGCGAATGAGCTCAAGAGTTTCTGAAGACAGGCGTCCTTTTTGTGTCTTTCTCTCGGCATTTTTCACACAATCATGGAGGTGCTGAACCAGTCGGTTGTATTCTTCATCGATGTCGTCAATGATGGTATCTTCCCATGTTGCTGCAATGGTGCCAAAGAGATCCCAGTTGGTGGTCGTTCTGGGAGTTCTCTTTTTAAGCTTTGCAACCTTTTCTCCCCATTGCGAAGTAGAATTTTGCATGAAGGAGACGGTGGTCTGATCCTGTTTGGAATTTGGGGACGACAGCAACATCGGTCAGACAAAAACAACGATTGAATATGATGTGGTCAATTTCATTGTGAAATGTCCACCAGGATATTCCCATGTCCAACGTTTTTGCTTCAGCCTTCTGGAACTGTGAGTTCCCATGAATGGTCTTGGTGGACATGATGAACTCAGATAGTCTCTCACCCTGTTCGTTCCATTCTAGGCCATGGTTCCCAATGTGGAGTTCTTCAGCCGATCTTCTCGGTCCTATCTTGGCATTAAAATCACCAACTATGATCTTGTAGAAGGTGTGATCTTTTTTATAGACCTCCAGTTCCATGTGGTATTTCTCCATTTCATCTTCTTTGTATGTGGATGTTAAGGCGTAGACAATGAAGATAGAAATTGCTGGCAGTGGGCCACATCTCTTCAAGTGTAATCGTCCTATCCGGTTTATAGGCATTCAAATGAATCACTATTGACGGCCATGTTCGTGTTGACAAGGACACCAATTCCACCGACACCTCTTTCGTTGCATGTTCCAAGGAACAATTCTTCTCCGGTGTCAAATACAGCGTGATGTGACTTTTCGCCTCCTTGTCTCAGTCAGACCAATGATGTCGTACTTGATCTTTTGTATTTGCACCCATCAGATCCCTCGATATATGCTTCTGATGCCAGCGTACTGCATTAAAAGTACAGACAGTCATTTTAGTTCTTCTTCGTTTTGTTAACCTAGGTTGGCCGAGAAATTTTATCAGGCACTGCTTGTTCAGCCTTTCTTACTGCTGCCGTATAAAGGGCTCTTTCAGGGTCAGGAGAATAAACACTTTTGTTACTGGTTTTGGCATATCGAACATGCATCAAACAGCTTGCCAGGCTCTGCTGTGCGGGCGCTATACTCTTATTACCTTGTGGGGCTCTCTCAGAGGTGTGGGTAGAATATTAATGGTAATTTGGAGGTAAATCACGCTGTACATACCCTTGCTGCTTATACTTATAAGTGCTAATGATTTTTGATGACCAAAATTATGGATTTGGATGGAGGAGCAGGTCACTAAAAATACATTAATAGTTTGGAAGCAACATTAAAATTATCAAATAAATTCCTTAATATACAGAAGCAGAGGGTAAAATCCAAGGCTATATCATTCTGTATGTTTGAGACCACAAAATGTTTTCATTTTACATCAAAACCTTTATGCAAGCCTTCACAAGGTGGACTTGAATTCTCTTGGAATTAAAGAGTTTCCAAACTGAATTTTCCAATTCCCAACCCAGTCAGTACACTGCTGCTTTATTCAATACTTCTGTTTCCTGTTCTTGCTACTTGGCTTTGTTTGACATCTGTCTATATTAACTATATTTTTCTGACATTACTAACTTTGGCAGCTCAAAGAAACAAATCCATTGAGTCTGGCTGTGCTATTCTTTGTGGTATTTCCTAGATCTCTATGTTTTGCACCATCAGCAGTCTTTAACACCTACATCTGTATGATTGGTAGTTGACATTCCATAGAGTGTCAGCAGAGTGGAGAAAATCTTGGGGAAAAAAGGGGAGAAAGGACCATGCTCTCAATAAGCAATTTATGACACTATAAAATCCTAGAGCACATTTGTTATTACACTGAACTTTTAGACAGTTACTGGGAGTGATCTCTCACATTTGTTAATTTTAAATTCCTTCAAAGGACTACACATTTACATTCTCAAACACACAGTCATTTTATATAGAGTCATTGATATCTGCTAAAGAGAATATATACTTCTTACCTATCTCTTTGGCTCTTATAAAAACCTAGGGAAAGATTAAGAAATGTAAGAAACAGAATTTTTTGTTTTTGAATGGTGCTCAAGGTTTATACATACTCGATGGTGCTCAGGGCT
>JAJIBD010025342.1:0-19556 GCA_021461705.1 Cryptotis parvus | reverse complement strand
GGCACCAGTTACATCTCCATAAGTCATGTCACAAGCAAGTGTAAGCCAAGGGCATCTGCTTGCTCCAGGAACAGGAAGAGCCCGAAACCATTCTTTTCAGGTCATGGGACTGAGGTCCATACTTGTTACTAGTTTTTGGCATAACAAGTAAATACTTTACTAAAAAGTACATACATTTCTATGAAACTTTAAATGAGTTCTTCAAAACACCACCTAGCACAGTAGCTTTAACATGCTCAAAAGAGAGCATCTCAGTTTCTTCCATAAGACAGACCACTTGTTTACATTAAAGTAAAACTTATGAAAAGTAGTACATATTCACTAAATAGCTTTATTTACTTCCATGGTTTTCAGACTTTTTTTTACCATTCCTATTTTTCATATTTTATTACTTTTAAAAATAAGGTGAATTTCTCTAATTGCTATTTATGTGAAACTATATTTACTAAGGGGCTGGGATATATCTCAGGGGCAGAGGACCTGCAAGTGTGAGGCCCTGGGTTGAATTCCTTGTATAGCTTGCAACCTGGACCCAAACAAAACTACAAACAACAAAATGTTTATAAGTAGATTTATTTACAGAATGTTCAAATAATCTGGGGACAAAGAAAACTGAACAAACTATTGTCCCACAAGTTAACTGCTTCTAGTTGAGAAGTCAGGGAAGAGAGCCAATCTAACTGGTTGTCATTGTCAAAAAGAGGATGTTAATTTGAACTTAAGAGGGCTAGGAAATCTTTATGCAGTGGAGCTGGGTTTGTGTTTTGCAATGGAATGGGCAGGGTTGAGATAATTAAACAGTAGAGGGAATAGCATGAAGAGCAGGGAACAGTGAGTGCAGAGATACCAGGACAGGAATGTGTGTGGTGTTACTTTAGTGAAGAGTGAAGAGATTAGACATGCTGGAGCCAAGGGCTCATGTCTGGGAAGTAAGGGAAGGTTAGGCATGCAAACCATGGATGGATCTGAGAGCCAGCCTATTCTCCTGGAAGACAGAAGCCTTGACAGTTTTCTCCAAAATGCATGGAATCATTCTAGAATTATACGATGGCATACCAAAGCACTCATTACATGACCTTAACTCACTTTCAAATACTCACTTACTTTAACTCATGAGAATAATGCCTATAAAACATGAGACAGGAATATGTGCTTACATCCAAATATTTCCCACTGTTTTTGCATTACCTGAGAAGGATGAGACATGAAAAAGCAAGTAGCTCAGAGATCAACAGCCCTGTCTCTGAAAGGGCTGTAGATTTCAAAGGAGATGTTCTGCAAGCAGATCTCCGTAAGGAAGCTAGGAAAATGCAGCTGCTTGGAGAGCTTAAGTGATTTAGCTTAATTCCTCTGTAAACTGTATTTTTAAATGACTATGAAACCACATTTCTGTGGCTGGTATTGTTTAAAGGGATGGAAGCCCAGCTAAATACTTTGGTTTTTCTTTCATAAATATTCAGGTTTCTTATAATAAGGCTCCCCCTGCCACTTTAGTTGTCTCTGAGAATAGCCTCTTGGAATATTGAAAAGACTCTGTGGCCCACTATATATCTTGAAGGTGCACACACTCATGTCTTATTTTCTTAGGGATCTAGTGCATTGTGTTCTTTCAAGTTTTTGTTATAGGTGGCTTTCTATAAATAAAGAGGAGGAAATGTACTATATACTAACTTCTAGAAAGAAATATTATACTGCCTCCATCCTCAAATATATAGTGGTTAAAAGGCTGTTTTTAGTAAAGTGAATATAGAAACCCTAATTCTTAATGTTCTCTTAATGAAAAAGTGCATTACAGGAATAAACAGACAACTCCTTCACCACAACCAGAGACCTATTGTGAACACCTGGTGGAAAAGCCCTGATGATAGTGCTTTAAAACCAGGGGGTAAGTGATCTTTAGAAGAGGGGATATGCAAAACAAGAAGTATTAATAAGACTTGGGCTGTGCAGTGTTAGTAATCATGACCTTTCAGAGCTCATCTAGTTTCCATGATAACTAGATGCAGTTTCTTCACTTAGAGTTATGGAAAAATATGGAAAGATACTTGGGAAAAGATATGAGGTAACTTGCTGAGGTCACAGCTATAAGGGTTGAAAAAATAATGGGAATCCAGGTCCCTTTGGCTCTCCTTAGCCTGTGCTGTATTCATTACATCACATCAAAGGGATAGTTTCTCAAAATAATTGAAACTTAAGTCTAGTATTTTTTAAAGGTGCGTTAATAAAAAATAATAGAAACTTCGACTCACACGATTGAACATGTCTTCCAGAAAACTCAAAAACTGTTCTCTCTTCTACTGGAAAGTATATCATATAATCTGAAATCCATCCTTGGTGGGAAGCCCTGCTAGAAGTGTGCCCCCCAAGAAATATACAAGCCAATTGGAGAACCTAAATACAGAGAGATCAGAGACAGTGTGTCATGATGTAGAAATGGGTGGTTCAAGTCACAAACCTAGTTGACCAAGTTGAAATGGGGACTTTTTTTTGATCAGTGGAAAAGTGAAAGCAAAAATCAACTTGGCAGTTAACTATGAGGGATGCTCCCAAGTTTGGCAGGATAACAAAAATGTCATCTATGAACAATAAAATTCTGGGCATAGTGGCACACTGGACTATTACTAGGAGTTCAGTATATGCCAAAAGGCCAGTAAAGCACCCTGATAATTATGTATCCAATTAAGTAGAACTCAATCCTTTAGCAGGATCAAGAATTTCATGTCTGGGGCCAGAGCAATAGCACAGCGGGTAGGGTGTTTTTCTTGCACGCGCCAACCTGGGTTCAATCCCCAGCATCCCATATGGACCCCGAGTACTGCCAGGACTAACTCCTGAGTGCAGAGCCAGGAGTAATACCTGAGCATTGCCGGGTATGACCCAAAAAACAAAAGAAAAAAAAGAATTTCATGCCTGCGAGTCACAAATCAGAAGAGTCAATTTTAGAATTAATGTTTAATTAACTTCTGAATCCAGTACAGTTGGGTGAGTGGTAAGTGTAAGGGATCAGAGAGTATGCACCTGCAGCCAAATATGTCTACAAAGTACCCTGGTCAGTACTTAGATTTGGACTCCTGGGAGCTATCCAAGGTACTGACTGATTCCATCCTGTCTCCTATCCAGTGGACCAACACCTGTGCTATTTCTAAAGACACGGCCTTCTTCAGTGCTCATGCTAATCTGCTATTTATAACAAGGTACAAAAATTTGTAGATTGTTCCTTTCAAGTCAACTTTTAATTTGTCTTTTGCTGTTTTTGCTAATTCAAGGTTATTGTTTTTATACTTCAATTAAAATTCCACAAAAAAAGAAATTTGTGCCATTATAGGTAAAGTAATCGTTAAGGGAAGATATAAGGGGATTGTAGAGAAATAAACACTGAAATGTGTCAATAGAAAATACATATTTTCAATGATATGTAATTTAGTTTTAGGGAATAGGCTTTTTTTTAATTTTAAAAAGGTTATTAAATAGGATGTTGATGTTACAGTATTGGGGAAATTTATGAAAAAATAGAATGGATTAGGAAGGAACTATTAAAGAGGTAGTTCAAAGAAGGAGCTAAAATAATTTTGACTATGTATCTTTAATTGGGAAAAAAGTCTTTTTTAGGGATTAGGATATCAAGAAAAGGATTTCCTAGGGACTCAAGATCACATTCCATTCTTCTATATACAAAATGTGTATTCCTGAATCTAAGTCCAGTTGGATTAAATCAATTGTAAACTTAAAAAAGTACTGTTGCATTCTGTGCCTACTGTTGACAGGTTGTCTCCTGCTATTTTTGTTATAAATAATTTGACCGATTTCTCAATGCTGAATATCATTATCTTAGAAAGTTCTTACAGATAAAGCAACCATTTATAGCTCATAACTGTGTGTTCCTGAAACATAATTTATATCTTTTAACCAGTAATCCATCAAGCAGTTTCTTAAAAATCATGTTTCCTCCACTTTCTCATGCAATGTCCATCAAGCTGATGAAGGATTAAGTACATAAAGTTAAACCAGGTTCTTGTTAACAGAACTCTGAATGTGATGTACTTGATTCTGTAATGTCAATGACCCTGTACCATGTATCATGCTAGGCTTAGGTATTATATATATACCGTAGAATAAAGGCCCAATCAAGTCCAGTTTCCAGCTGAATTTTATTTATACTCCAACACAGCAAGCAAAACATTTTAAAAGTTTTTATTTTAGTCAAAATGTTACCAGGTCTATATATTCTCAGGACAGACAGTGCTGGGGTTCTCTAGCTACCTCTGTTTGTTTGTCTCTACTGTTTGCTTTCCTCCATAAACCAAGGTCTCCCATAATGCATTCAACTAATGGCACTTTTCCAGTTATGTACATTCCCATTCTTTGAAGCCTAACAAGGATTCAAATTCTGCTTCTATCATATAAATTCTGCCTCTGTCAGTTATTGTTTATGTCCATGGAAAAATTATGCAACCTCTCTAAGCCCCAGGTTTATTATCTATCAAAGAGAAATGATTAAACTTCCAACGCTTGTTGTAGGAATAAAATTAAAGGGTATAAAGCACTCAGCAAGCTATAAAAAATGAAAGCATTCAATAAAAATGGATTGCGATAGTAATGAAATATCACATCATTTCTCTTTTGCTAGAATATCCACATGAAAGGCAGTTTTTCGTGGGCTGAAGCACTTCAGACTCAAAGGAGCCCCTCTTGTCTGCCATCTTATGTGTACCACAAGATAAAAGTGTTCTAACCTTATCAAAGCTCCCTTTTCCTTCGTCTTTTTTAATTTCATCTGGCTTCCTGTTCCTGGCCTAAATTACTCCTCAGCTGAAACTACCTGCATTGCCATGCAGGTAGATAAAAAATGCTTTATGCAGGGAGTTGCCATCGAGAGCTGTAGCATATGCTTTGCATGTAGGAGCCCTGTGTTTGATCCCTGTTATTGCCTGGTTTCCTTGTATAGATCACTGCTTGTTGTGGCCCCCAAATAAAAGTACTTCGGAAGGGACTGAGAATTAGCTCAGTTGTAAAGGACATTGTTTGAATTCATGATACCTGAACTTGATCCCTGGCACTATCAAAGAAAAAAGACAAAGAAAATCCAGGTACCTTACTTTTAACGAGTCTATTACCACACAGCATTTGAAACACCTGGGTGAAACATGTTTAAGTACTCTGAGAGGTAGAAGTTGGTCTTGACCAAAAAAAAAAAAAAGCGGAAAATAAAAGAAGGCAGCTATAGGACATCTGCCCGCTCGGGCAAATCGATGATGTAGGGGGAAGACAGTGATACAGTGAAATTGTGTCATGCTTCAAGTTGTTTGTTTTTAATTTTTCAGTGGGGGTTAACAATAGCAAGCAATACCTGCCAGCAAGATAGGGCTGTGGATGTGGAGTTCTTTGATAGTGTGCATTAAGGATTAGACTGCATTGCTAGGGTATCCAAAGTTCATTAGCAATTTCATAATGCTCACTGACATCAGTGAAGGGCTCCAGGTCAGCAGAGCAACAGTCAGTGATAATTAGAATATTGAACTGACAAATCGGTCCTGTGTACTATATATTCCATGGAGGAAAGATGTGGTAAAGTTTTATCATGTGAATTAAACAAACTGAAATAAGATGGCTGATTGTTTGAATAAACTGGGGACACACAGCTGGGTTATTCCTTGACAGTAATACTAATGGTCTGAATAAAGAAAGGCTATAAAGAAAGTCTAAACTCCCTATATTGGGGATAAAATGCTTGGAATATTTCATGAGGAGACAAATGGATTTAAAACATATAATATTTTTTAGATGAGTGTTTCCCTTGCAAGGAGACACAACATAAATATTACTTTTTAAAATGACATGTTTCTTAGATGTGATGGTTTCCCCAATATATAACATGAATGTAAACAAGATGTCTGTCAAATAAAGCTATAACGTATTGCTTAACACACCAAATTTATAATATGCATCTATTATTCTTAGTTCTCATAATGAAAGAAACTAAGGACACTGCATAAATTCTCTAACACGTGTTTCATTTTTCAAGCTGCCTTGTGCTGTAGAACATCATGTTAATAAGAAGTGATGCTAACAAGAAGCTTAAACCAGTGTAGCAAATGGGGCATTTAAATATATATAAACATACTGGCATTTGCTAAGAAAGGAGTTATTTGGGTGGAACTAAATAGATCCCTAGGCAGATGTATTTTAGTTTAATACTCCTTCTATTTTTCTACATGCTAACCATTTTGAATCTTCTCACTAGCAGAAAAGCATTCTGTTAGAGAATAATAAATAACTCAGCATGAAGTTATCTTCTAGCTCATTCTAAACACAGTTATTTGAGGAGCACACAGGAAGACAGTCACCTGAATTTCACCACCTTTTTTGGCCACTTATAGGCTCATTTATTATTACTACATTTGAATTGTAAGTATTCATTATTTGCTATATAAAATATATCACACTAACATACTTTGCATTGTGTAAGAGGCAACATTTTACATACAGGGTTTTTTAAAAAATCAAATTGGCATAATTAAACACAAAAAGATACAGGGTTGCTGCCAACTTATCCTCAATTTTTTGCCTCTATCAGTTTAATAAACACAATCTAAAACACAAGTGAGTCTTCCTCTGTTTTAGGATAGAGGGATTTCCCTCTTAGATATTTACAGATTTCTATAAATAGAAATATATAGATTTCTATAAATCTGAATAGAAAACTATTCTCCCACAGGTACAAGATTGCAATCCCTAGCTAAATTTAGGAAAGGTGAATGTGACAAGTGAAGTCCAATCGTGACTGCACTTACCAACCTCAAATTATTATAAAAAGTCCAAAAAGCCGATCATGTACATCTAAACACAAGCCAATCTTATTTAAATCAGGCCTGTCCAACAAAAATAAGCTGTCAGCCACTCATGATCTGAATTCTGGTGATGGATTTCAATTTGGAACACATAATAAAATCATGAGACAGCTGTTGTGTAATAAATCAGGTAGTGCTATTACTTGTTAGTAGCTTTCTTGAGGTAAGCTATCAATTCTGACCATTGGCTTGTCTTTCTGCTAGCAAAGACCATTTTTGTTCCAGGGATGTACTTCTTGAGATTCTCCAAATACTCTATTAGTGTGTCCTCTCTACAGGTGATGCCTTTGTCCTGTTGGCATCAATAAGATTATCCAGGGGCCTGACCCATCTTTTACTCAAACAGACCATAGAGAGCTGACCCAGTGTTGGGCTTGACTCACTTCTCCACAGCAGGGTCCTAAGACACTTCTGGACAAAAATATTCTTGCCCTTCTCAAAATCGCCTATCTTAGAATCTCTAAATTGTCACATGTTACATGGAGGGTCTCAGTCTCAATTCCAATGTCCTGCTCTTTCCTCCTTTACTATTAGTTTTGTGTTCTGGGTTATATCCAGGTCTTTCTTGGAGATAATACCTAGTAGTTTTCAGGAAATCCTATGGTATTCAGGATCAAACCCAGGGCTTTGCATGCAAAGCATGTGCTCCAGCTCATTGAGCTACCATCCTGCACTTTCAAACCACCTATAGACACCGGAAATTTTAGGCAGTGAATAATGAAACCAAAGATTGGTCACTTACTCTGAACCAAAGACCTGGCATCTCTCATGGAGTCAAGGAACCAGAAACCAGACCAGACATCAGACACAGGTTCACCAGAGGTAAAGGTTCACTTGGGATTCTTGCTTTTTTTCACTCTCCTAAATGTGTACCAGTTCTTGTTGGCTGAGACCACATCTATGTAGCAGTGATTTCTAATATAAATTCAAAAATAAGAACTGACTCCTCTTTCAGTCCAAGTGACTAGGTGTTTAGTAGCCTAAACTAAGTAAACAATAAGCAGATTTCACCCCACAACACAACAAAGAAGGCTTCATTCATCCCCTTGTGCCTTCCAGATTCCCCAGCCTCCATCAGTAGGTACTTTCAGTGAGAAAACTGAACATCTTAAAATGATATCCTTTTGCTGCTTAATATTGGCTCCATTAAGGGGCCACATATGGAGAACAATTCAAGAGAAACTGGGGCAGGGTAGGAATGTGGGGAGAACAAACTCTAAATAAATTTAACTCTTGAATTTATAAACTACTAAAAGTGGAGTTTGACATACACCCTGATGCTTCCCACTTGTGCTACTGTATCACTGTATCACTGTCACTGTCTTCTCCCGTTCATCTTCGATTTGCTCGAGCGTGCACCAGTAACATCTCCATATGTCCTGTCACATGCAGAAGTAGAGCCCAAGGGCACCTGCTTGCTCCAGGAACATAAAGAGCCTCAAACCATTCCATCAGGTCATGGGAATAGGTCTATAATTGTTACTGGTATTTGGCATAGCAAATACAACACGGGTAGCTTGCCAGGCTCTGCCTGCAGGTAGCATATTCTTGTAGTCATCTCTAAATCCAGCATTTATTGATGAACTGCGTGGCCAAATCGGCAGCTGGAGGCGGGCTGTGATAGGCTGGTCTGCTGGGTGGAGTTCTGACTAGAGGGAAGTCCAGATGTGGAAAATGGAGGTGCTCATGGAGTGTGGGGGGGTCGTCTGGCTTGTTGGCGAAGCTCTGATGGGGTGGCGGGTCAGGGCTAGAACACGCCATCCCTCCCGGGTGCCCCGTGAGTGGCTGGGCACAGGGAGAGCCAGTAGCAGCTCTGCCCCATGTGCTACTTGTGCTACTGCTTTTTAAAATTCCTGTTGAATTTTTTAACCTGGTAAATGGAGCAAGCAGATGCAATGATACCTTCAACTAAACATGTAGAGAACTTTGTCCTTTTGACGGACTTCAGCCTTTATGATCACTCAAGCTCCAGAAAAGCAGTCTGATCGTGGCCCAGAACTCCCAGGCAGTTAGAGCTGGTCTGAACAGGTTCCAGAAGCACCCTGCTCCAACCCAAGTGGGCAATGGTCAATTACTGCAGGGCATCACTTAAGCAAAAGGGATAGTTATCTAGACCTAAAATCTGCTGGAAGCTGAGTTGCTGCCATGTCAGCAGTCTGACTTTCCCAGAGACTCCAGCACACTTAGTTTGGCTCCTTTGTCACTAATCATTTTGCATCCAGGCTTACGTGGTGGCTTTTCAAAAGATGGAGCTTGTCACACTTTTTCTCCTTCTACATGGCAAGCAAGCAATAGTCAACGAAGAAATGATATCCTTTCAATACTTAATACTTTCTTTTTAAATATTCATGTAAAATGGAATAACATTTCATTCAATAGTCAGCCCTTTGAGGAACCCAAAATAAAGAAGAAACATTTTTAACAATCTACAACTCATTCTCTAGGTGCTATTTACCATGAAAAATCCCTGTCAATTTTAATGAGGGCTTCTTCTAGAAATAATGATAAAAGATAAATACCATAGTACCTTCTTTCCAGAAAAACCATGACTTTAGACAAGTCCAAGTTCTGTTTGGGGCTCAAACCCCTGTATTTTCCTGCTCTGGTATCATTAAAAATGAGTTTTCATGGTGAGTGGATAGTGTCTATGGGGCAACTACTTTCCACACAGATTTACAATTCCAAATCTCCCTTAGCAATGACCTCAGCCTGACTCCAAATTTAACTGTGCACATCTAACCTCAAGCACAATTTCTCCAGCAAACCCCAGGTTGCCGTTAGTTTGCTTTCTAAAGCAATGTGTGTGTGTAACTGGTCCATGATGATAGTGATTATTATATTAATAAAGCTATGTTCCCTGGAGACATGGCTTTGTGGTTTCAAAACAGCCTTCTACCCTAGCCAAGAAGGAGGCAAAATTCTTGTATGGGTTGTTTTGCAATGGTTTGTGGCAAAGAGCAGCAAAATGTCATAAGGAAACAAGAATTAGAAGGGAAGGGAAATAAGAAAAATACAAACTTGGATGTCTTTGCAGTGGTATACTGAACACGGGTTCTGTAGCACGGTGGAAACATACTAGTATGAGTCGCCCACTCCATGTAGTTTCAGCCTTCTTCTTGGATAAATTCTCCAAACTGGTCAGACAAAACAAATTAAATACTTCTACAGACTCTAGTTGCTCGGATATATATTTATGCAAAGATATTTTTGCATGAAACAAATACATCCTTGCATGCGTAAATACAGGTAAGTAGGCAATGTGTCCTAACAAGTGCTCTAAAGTCAGAAACTCGGAAAAGAATTTGGGAAAGAAGATGAGAGCAAAAGACAGAATAGCAATGGCGAGAGTTGGAAACATCTGTGGAAAATCATAGGCTAGTTAAAACTTGCTCCAAGAAAAAAAGGAAACTATCTAGTGACATGATTAAAACTCCATCCTCCAACCTGGCTCTTACTATCCTTGCATGCTTGAAACTATAATAGAAGAGGTGGTGTCTGCATGTTGTGTTATCCTTAGCTGTGATTTTTCATTTAGCTGTGATTGGTGGTGGTTTCATTCCACAATGTGTATGTGGAACACTTTTGCTCTTCCTTCATACTGCTGTGCTCATCATCCATTTCCCAGATCATTACAAAGTAGAAATATCCATGTCTTCTTAGTTTTAAAGCCACAGTGGTGATCTTGGTGATTCTAATGTGCATGCCAGGTAGGGATCTCTTATTCAGAGAAAGAAGGCTATGCTTGGAGAATCTATCTGCCTCTGAGTCTAACGGCTATTCTTTTTTTTTCAGTTTAAATTAAAGGGTTTTTATTGAAATTTGGTGATGCAAGTGTTGTGGTAATCTACATTTTGAAGGAGGATAAAATTTTATCCTTAACATCAACATTAAAGCAATCTTATAAACTGTTGCCTCAATAAAAATAATGAAGGATTTGATAAAGAAAGGTGGAATTAAAGCTACTCACTAAATTTCACATTCTAAGGGCTATTCTTAATCCATTCACGTTTTAGAAGTCAACAGAAGTCTGTTCATTTCTTTAACAAAGTTCAATTCTATTTATTTGAAGATACTATTCTAGGCCACAGGGGCTGAAACAAAATAAGGTTCCAGGCTTATGTAATTTACATACTTTGAAAATATTTTTGGGAGGCCAGAGTGATAGTACAGCAGTCAGAGCACTGGCCTTGCATGTGGCCAAGCTAAGTTTGATCCTTGGCATCACATATAGTCTCCTGAACCCTCCAAGAATGATCCCTGAGTGCTGCTACACTGTATGACCAAAACCCAAATATGAACTTTTTAATTGTATATCTTTGTAATTGTAAAAATAAAAAAAAATAAAAAAAAAAGAATGATCCCTGAGGATCATTTGATGTGGCCGAAAAACCAAACAAACAGATGATAAAAATACTTTTTAAAACACTTGGAGAATCTCAAATGAAAAAGCCTACCTTTACTTTTGGGACATTAAAAAGATTGTTTCTATAAAGTTTTTTTTTAATGGTATTTGCTGCTATACTGTTTGTGAGCCAGGGGATCAAATCCAATATCTCACATGTTAGGCTGTACATACATCAGGCATGTACTCTACTACCGATTCATATCCTTCACCCTTTTATTGTGTTTTTAAAACAGGAAGTTTGTGCTTATTTGTTTTTTTTTTCTGGCTTTGTTTTGTTTTGTTTGTCACAGGAGAAATATTGGTCCTAATTTGTTAGAAGAAATATGGTACTGATCTCAGGGATAAATATAAGTTGTTCTTATTGTTCAAGACTTGGAATTTAATCAATTTCTTCTTGAAAATTCAGAAGTTTTACCTGTCTCAACCTAAAAAAGTCATTAAAAGTGACATTGCTGCCATCTAGAAGTACTAATTCCTTTGAAATAATCTCTAGATTGAGAAAAGTTTTTTGATTATTTTTATTTGCAAAGAAAGGGGTGATATTTATGAAATTTTCCTTCACTAACATAGCAAAGTAGGAATGCAGATCATCCTACGGCCTACTATGTTACTCACACTGAATTCTGCAGCAGTCTTTGTCTACCAATCAGTAATTAATATGTGGTAGTTCAGAACAACTTACCCTTAATACTAATCACGCCAAGATGTTATAGGAAAATAGCATATGAGGCACAGAAAGAATGAGGAACTGGGCTGTGAAACATTAAAATTGTCATTCACACTGTCTACAGTGAGAGACAGATCGGAAATACAGTGGAGTCTTAGAACATGAATCCAAATTCAACAGTGAGACAATCAGCTGAAAACTCTGTGGGACTTCCTAAATTAACACAAAACTCAAGTCCCCAGCAGGTGGTCGAGTTTGATATTCAAATCATTAACATTTTGCATGTGGCGTTTTCATTAGAACAAGCTTACCACATGATGGACAATCTGTACATTTGCAGATGTTGTGTGCAAAGCCGTCAAACCTGCACAGAAGAATAATTCCCAGCAACCCCACTTCACTGTTGCTGAAGGCAATGTCCAATCAAAGTGCAGAGCTCAGCAAATAAATGGAGTTGCTTTGACAGGAAATTCCAACAGCAATTTTAATTCTGATCAGGCTTCAGGAAATGGAAAGAATAAAAACACATCAATTATAGTGACAGGAAGTTTTAAATCACATGGTGAGCAGCTGCTGCCAAAAGATGTGTCTGCCAGCTTTGTTAAGGAGGCCCGGTATTTTGGTGTGACCAAAATTTTACACCAAAATGTTATAGGCTGACATCACTCCCTAATTGCATGTTATCTCTCTACAAGGGTAAAGAAAATGACATGCTACTGAAAGCATATTATTATTTAAAAAAAACTATAAGGGTGTGGAATGCTTAAAAGGAAACAAAACAAAAAAGAGAAAGCACACACAAATATATTCTCCTTTTCACAGAAAGCAGATCAGTCTGTCTCTTGTCAACTAATTCTTGACCATTCTAGCCAATTAAAAATTGTGTTTCATGGTTTTTGCTGTTTTGAAATTGTAGTTGAGGTAACGAGATTATAACAATGTTTACAGTCAAACTTGTGGTTAACAAAATGATGACTTTCCTCCACCACCCAGAGCACCCAAGACCCTCCACCACTGCCCTAGCGTCACTCACGGATGAACTGCTTATTCTGTTTCATAACAAAGGGCCAGATTCATCTTTATGACACTTAAGCCTCCTGTTGAAGAAGTCTGTTCCCTCTGCACTATGCTTAAGTCTTTTAATGCTGGCCCAAAGGAAAAGAATGCTGAGAAGAAATCATGGCAGAGAACAGGTCCAGCAGAATGAATGGGCAATGAGGTCGGGCGGTAGGGGAGAGACAGAGTTAACTTTCTACATGGAAATATATTGAGCAGACCCTACTTTCAAAAGAGCTGAACTAAGTCACTCTAGATAAATTACAACAAATTCATTTTCTGAGGATTTACAGAGTGCCTTTCTATAATGTTCAAAGGGGCCTCAGAACTTTCTCTGGATTGTTGCCTTTCCTGCTTCCGGCTTAGAATCCTGGGGATAGATGTTAATGACCTTCTGCTCATAAACGGCCCACGGAAGAGGCTATAACTCAAATTCTACCTTTCCTCACCCAATTAAAGGCTTCTCTTTTGTTAACATTCCATGGACCATAGCATATTTCTCCGTGTTAAATGGATGGAATCCCTGGTCAACACACTGGGAGACAAGTTTGCCCACTGATAAACCAAAGGCCCATTTTCCATGTATCTTGTGAGAGACCATGGTATTTCAAAAATTCAGTTCATCGGTCATTATCACTAGTCTCAGTATGTTTTATCAACATAGTAGATTTAGTCATATTGAGTAATACTTGACAAATCTTGGGCTTTAGGAATTTAAAATTAAGCTCTGTAGCTTGATAGGATATCTGAAAATATGTGCTTTTATCATTGTATGAGCTTAAATAATAAGTGAACAGAAATGAAGACAAACCTTCTGGAGAGTAAAGGGATTTTTTTTAATTTTTTATTTTACAATTACAAAGATATACAATTAAAAGTTCATATTTGGGTTTTTGGTCATACAGTGTTCCAGCACCCGTCCCTCCACCAGTGCCCATCTCCCACCACCAACATCCCGGTTCCCTTCCCCTCCTCTAGCCCTCCTCCATGGCAGGTTCTTTATTTCTTTCCCTTTCTCTCTCTTTCTCTTTTCCTTCCCCGTGGAGAGTAAGGGATATTAATAGCTACTTGTAATTCTTACAACACCATGAAACAATAAGCAATAAATAAGCATGAAACAATAAGAAATAAGAGGATTTCTTTCTTCTTTTCTTGTGTTTGTTTTTGGCAGCAAATTTGAGTAGAAAACGGTTATTCAATGATTTAGTGGAAAGAGAGAGATTCTGATTTAAATCAAGCTGCACAGGAACACAGTACCAAGTGTTTAATTACTCTCTCACTTCAGGCCAGTTTCCTATCCTTAACAGCCTCATCTGAAAGTGTGGCTAAATAACAATATTTAGGGGCCAAAGAGATAGTAGAGAGGTAGGGCATTTGCCTTGCATAGGGCCAACCTGGGTTCAATCCCGGCAACTCATATGGTCCCTGAGCACTGCCAGAAATAATTCCTGAGTGCAGAACTTAAGAGTAACCCCCTGAGAATTTCCTGGTAACGCAAAGGCCAAACCAAAATAATAATATTTAACTCCTAAGGTTGCTGAATTAAAAGAACACTAGGTTTAAAAGTATTTTATACACAACTGACAAGTATGTGTGTATTTATCGTTAGATATATCACACTCAGTGCTAACATAGATCTTAACAATCCTTTCTAATTTAGTTTTTTTGCCTTATATTTTGCCAGCCATGGATGTTTCTGACCCTGTCAGTTTGTTGTTACTTTTCCTATAAACTTTCTTTTTGTGCTGTGGTGAAACTAATTTAGGGCATAGGTTCCTCATTGCACATGCCTTTGCAGGTGGTCTTACTGATCTAGCCCCCATATAAAGCTCCGATAGGCTGTGTCAACAACTGCCCAAAAGAGGAGCCCTCTCTGGTAGTAGGCACTTGTTTCTCTGCAACTCTGTGTCTACGGTAATTAGCCTACCAAGGCAAGACTTCATAAATTGTGAAACCTAGTGCTCTTTTTGGGGTCTTTTCTCAAATAATTTCCTAGTAGGAGAATACTGTTTATTTTTTCTTCCCTCTCTAGTGAGCTAAACTTGAGTGAGGTTCTTCTCCACGGCTGGGCATTCCCTATTTTTATTAGGAGTCCCCCAAGTGATAATTGGTAAAATACAGTCCTGTCATCCTATTATTACCTAGAGCAATCTTAAAGAAATACGATTTATCTGAGATCGAGAATAAGCTACATACCCTTAGTGCTTATACTTATCACTTGATCACTTGAATCCCGTTATTCATCAATTTGCTCTAGTGGGCGCCAGTAACATTTCCATTTGACCCTATCACGTGCCAATGTAGCCCAATGGCATCTGGTTGATTCAGGTATATGAAGAGCTTCAAACCATTCCTTCAGGGTCTTGACAAGGAAGTCTGACCATCTTGTAGGTGGGCGGCCACGTGATCTTTTGACATCCCATGGGATCCAGTTGGTAACAGCTCTAGTCCAGCGGTCATCTCCAAATCGCATTACATGTCCAGCCCATCTGATTTTTGATGCCTTGGCAAACAAGACAGTGTTCCCTGATTCTGGAATAGCGACGGAGGTCAGAACTCCAGATTCCTTCTCTCACTTGAGTGAGGCGTGATATTCCAAGCATAGCTCTTTCGAGTCCTCTCTGGGAGACCCGAATAGCATTCTCATCCTGCTTTCGTAGGGCCCAGGTCTCTGAGGCTATGTTAATGCAGGGAGAACGGTGGAGTCAAAGAGACGTGCCCGGAGCCGGAGGTTCTTTTGTCCTTTTTAGCTATTTCTTCGATGCCTTTGAAGGCATTCCATGCCGCTCTCTTCCTCCTGCGCAGCTCAGGTTTTAGGTCGTTCATCATGTTGACTTCTTGACCTAGGTACACATAACTGCTGCATTCAGAGACGTTTGTTCCATTGAGAGTGAATAGGGCCTCTGGAACTAGTTCATTTTTTCATAAACATAGTTTTTTTTAGATTCAGCTGTAGACCTATCTTTCCACATTCTCGGTGGAAGTCAGCCAGTATTTGTGCCGCTTGGCTAATGTTTGGTGTTATTAGAGCGATGTCATCAGCGAAGTGGAGGTGGTGTAGTTGCCGACCATCTAAATTCACTCCCATTCTTTCCCATTCTAATTGTTGCATGATGTTCTCAAGGGTGGCACTGAAGAGTTTTGGTGAAATGGTATCACCCTGCCGAACCCCTCTTTTGACATCAATGATCACTTCCTTGTAGAATGGTGAGATCCTGGTGGTGAATCCATAATACAGCTCACGAAGGATTTTGATGTATTGGGTTTGAGCGCCCTGTTTGGCTAGGGCTTCGATGATTGCTTCAGTCTCCACAGAATCAAAGGCTTTCTTTAAATCAATGAATGTGAGACAGAGCGGCATCTAGTACTCCCTACAAACCTCAATGAGCTTGGTTACCGTGTGGATATGGTCGATTGTGCTGAATCCTTTCTGGAAGCCAGCTTGCTCGCATGGTTGTCCTTCATCTAGTGTTCTGCTAATCCTGTTCAGGATGACTCGAGTAAACAGCTTGTAGATGACGGACAACAGGCAGATGGGGGGATAGTTGGTGATGTCGTGAATGTCTCCCTTCTTGAACAGTAGAACTCTCCTGCTGGTTTTCTATTGGGAGGGCACCTTGCATTCAGACAGGTAGCGTGTGAAGAGCTGAGCTAGTGTACTGATGAGCACTGGGCAGATTCTTCAGGTGTTCGGGTCTGACCTTGTCTGGGCCTGGTGCTGTTCCCTTCTTTTGAGGAAATGGCATGTTGGATTTCAGAAGGGAGAATGTTGTAATGACATATCCATCCTGTGGAATTTGGTATGTGGGCAGTTGGACGTGGTTATCAAAGAGATCTGAGTAGAAGTCATGGATAATCTTCTCCATTTCTTTCTGGAAGATGTGATAGATCCATCAGGGCATCGGAGGGAGTCATCTTGGTCTTATAGTTGTTGAAGGACAAGCGGGGCGGTCGCGAATGCTTTTTCCTGGCTTCTGCTGCATTTCCCAGTATTTCTGCTCTTCTGTCTTTGAGGTCTTCCTTTATCACTTCTCTGCATCGCTTTGCAAGCTTGGACATTAGCATTTGATCGCCTGAGGCTCGCGCCTTGCCACGTTGGCGAATGAGCTCAAGAGTTTCTGAAGACAGGCGTCCTTTTGTGTCTTTCTCTCTCGGCATTTTTCACACAATCATAGAGGTGCTGAACCAGTCGGTTGTATTCTTCATCGATGTCGTCAATGATGGTATCTTCCCATGTTGCTGCAATGGTGCCAAAGAGATCCCAGTTGGTGGTCGTTCTGGGAGTTCTCTTTTTTAAGCTTTGCAACCTTTTCTCCCCATTGCGGGAAGTAGAATTTTGCATGAAGGAGACGGTGGTCTGATCCTGTTTTGGAATTTGGGGACGACAGCAACATCGGTCAGACAAAAACAACGATTGAATATGATGTGGTCAATTTCATTGTGAAATGTCCACCAGGATATTCCCATATCCAACGTTTTGCTTCAGCCTTCTGGAACTGTGAGTTCCCATGAATGGTCTTGGTGGACATGATGAACTCAGATAGTCCTCTCACCCTGTTCGTTCCATTCTAGGCCATGGTTCCCAATGTGGAGTTCTTCGGCCGATCTTCTCGGTCCCTATCTTGGCATTAAAATCACCAACTATGATCTTGTAGAAGGTGTGATCTTTTTTTATAGAACCCTCCAGTTCCATGTGGTATTTCTCCATTTCATCTTCTTTGTATGTGGATGTTGGGCGTAGACAATGAAGATAGAAATTGCTGGCAGTGGGCCACATCTCTTCAAGTGTAATCGTCCTATCCGGTTTATAGGCATTCAAATGAATCACTATTGACGGCCATGTTCGTGTTGACAAGGACACCAATTCCACCGACACCTCTTTCGTTGCATGTTCCAAGGAACAATTCTTCTCCGTTGTCAAATACAGCGTGATGTGACTTTGCGCCTCCTTGTCTCAGTCAGACCAATGATGTCGTACTTGATCTTTTGTATTTGCACCCATCAGATCCTCGATATATGCTTCTGATGCCAGCGTACTCGCATTAAAAAAGTACAGACAGTCATTTTAGTTCTTCTTCGTTTTGTTAACCTAGGTTGGCCGAGAAATTTTATCAGGCACTGCTTGTTCGCCTTTCTTACTGCTGCCGTATAAAGGGGGCTCTTTCAGGGTCAGGAGAATAAACACTTTTGTTACTGGTTTTGGCATATCGAACATGCATCAAACAGCTTGCCAGGCTCTGCTGTGCGGGGCGCTATACTCTTATTACCTTGTGGGGCTCTCTCAGAGGTGTGGGTAGAATATTAATGGTAATTTGGAGGTAAATCATGCTGTACATACCCTTGCTGCTTATACTTATAAGTGCTAATGATTTTTGATGACCAAAATTATGGATTTGGATGGAGGAGCAGGTCACTAAAAAATACATTAATAGTTTGGAAGCAACATTAAAATTATCAAATAAATTCCCTTAATATACAGAAGTAGAGGGTAAAATCCAAGGCTACATCATTCTGTATGTTCGAGCCCACAAATGTTTTCATTTTACATCAAAACCTTTATGCAAGCCTTCACAAGGTGGACTTGAATTCTCTTGGAATTAAAGAGTTTCCAAACTGAATTTTCCAATTCCCAACCCAGTCAGTACACTGCTGCTTTATTCAATACTTCTGTTTCCTGTTCTTGCTACTTGGCTTTGTTTGACATCTGTCTATTAACTATATTTTTCTGACATTACTAACTTTGGCAGCTCAAAGAAACAAATCCATCGAGTCTGGCTGTGCTATTCTTTGGTATTTCCTAGATCTCTATGTTTTTGCACCATCAGCAGTCTTTAACACCTACATCTGTATGATTGGTAGTTGACATTCATAGAGTGTCAGCAGAGTGGAGAAAATCTTGGGGGAAAAAAAGGGGAGAAAGGACCATGCTCTATAAGCAATTTATGACACTATAAAATCTAGGAGCATTTGTTATTACACTGAACTTTTTTAGACAGTTACTGGGAGTGATCTCTCACATTTGTTAATTTTAAATTCTTCAAAGGACTTCACATTTACATTCTCAAACACACAGTCATTTTATATAGAGTCATTGATATCTGCTAAAGAGAATATATACTTCTTAAATATCTCTTTGGCTCTTATAAAAACCTAGGGAAAGATTAGAAAATGTAAGAAACAGAATTTTGTTTTTGAATGGTGCTCAAGGTTTATACATACTCGATGGTGCTCAGGGCTTCCCTTACTCCTGCCCGGTCTGCTGAGGATCACTTCCTGGGAAGTGCTCTGGGGTACGGGAGACACATGGAATGCTAGAGATTGTATTCTCATCAGTAGTGTGCAAGGAAAACAAGTTTCTTGCTTTTCTGTCACTCTTGTCATTGAACAAGACTTTTTTTTCTAAATTTTTTATTATACCACCATGAGATAAACAGTTACAAAAGTGTTCATATTTGGGTTTCAGTCATAGTATTCCAGCACCCATCCCCTCCACCAGTTCCCATTTCCCACCACCAATGTCCCCTGATTTCCCTCCCAGACCCCAGCCTGAGTCTATGGCAGGCCATTTTCCTCTCTCTCT
>JAJIBD010025341.1:0-28697 GCA_021461705.1 Cryptotis parvus | reverse complement strand
TGGTTCCCCAGACCTATCAGGAGTGAGCCCTGAGTGGAGATCCAGCAGAGATCCCTGAGCACAGTCTGTTGTGCCCCCAATAAAGAAGTCGATGAATATGAATAAAAATATCTATCGTTTGCTCCTGAGGCCATGGCTCCACAGAACTTGGGCAGCAGGGACCAATTCCCTGGCACACAGACAAGGGAGATTCTCCATACACCTGGTCCACACTGACGGGAGGGGCTGCAGGGACCCCAGAGTCCATGATACACATGTGCTCATGATTACCCTTCTGCCAACCCTATGCCACACACCCTCTTCCTAGGCACTTCCTGGGAAACTGAGGAGAGTGAGCCTGGAGGACTGGAGCACTCTATTAGGTTCCCTCCTCTCTGCACCCACACGTCCCATTGACATCAGATTCACAAGTGAGTTTCCTTCAAAAGTGGTCAGTGGATTTTCCCCAATCAATGGGGCTGATGACATGAAGGAGGGGAGTCGCCATGAACACAGTCTTTCCCCCAAGACCTGGAGGTGCTGTTACTATCTCCCGAGTGCATGTGAAGTTCTGCTATGCCTTAGCGAACAGGGAGGATTGCCCCTTCTTGCCACAGACACTCACAAACCCAAACCCCAAATTTAGGATATGGCTCAAAAACCAAAGCTAACACTGGCTCCCAGAGCAAGTGTGGTCCAGAATGGATTCTGATTTCAGGAATGAGATGAGATTTGTGTGTATCATCACCTTGTGTCAACGTGTCATTTGTCTTCCTGTTGTTCATCAATTTCCTCAAGCTGGCACCAGTAACATCTCCGTTTGTCCTGTCACATGCTAGTATAGCCCAAGGGCCTCTGCTCACTCCAGGAACATGAAGAGCTTGAATCATTCCTGAAGGAATGTTATGATTGTTATAATAACAGGTCTTTTATTGTTACTGTTTTGGGCATATCAAATATGACATAGTAGCTCACCAGGCTCTGCCATGAGGGCACTCTTAGTTTTTGCATTTACTGATATACCGGAGCAATACACATTTGCCTTGCATGCTGCTGACCTGGGTCCTATCCCTGGTGTTCCATATGATCCCCAAGCACTGCCAGAGAATAGTTCCTGAGTGCATGGCCAGGGAGTAACGCTGACTCCTGAGTCACTCCAGGAGTAACCCCTGAGCAACGCTGGGTGTGACCCCACTAAAAAATATTAAATAAAAATAAATTAAAAAATATTCCCTCTAGAGTCTCCTCATGAGCTTCCAAGTAGGCGGGAGGCGGAGACACGAAGCACACAGGGAGCTCCATGGTGATGTTCTCCGATAAGGGGCTAGAGAAGAAGCTAGAAACAAACCTGTAACTCTGAGAAGGGGCAGTGGCTGCTGTGCCCTGTCCTGGCAAGCTTCTCCTCTCACTGTGACTCCTGTGTTTTCCGCCAAGAGAAGCTGCGAGGCGGAAAAACAGTAGTTTTTACTTAAAATAAGCAAAAAATCCAAAGCTACTTGGTCATCCTGCTCTTCCCTCGGGCTCTGCCCAACCACATGTGCAGGCGGGTACCAAGGGTCAGTGTCTCAGTCATTGCCAGGCACCCAGCTCCTCTCGCTCTTGACCTTCCCCTGCGCTCTCCACTTTTCCCTGTGTCCTCAGACTACAACACAGGCTGCATCCCTTCATGGACTTCAGGCTTGCTGGACTGGCGCTCAGCATACGGCTTCATGACTCTGTAATAGTAGCAGTAAGCTGGCAAGGTTGCAGCAGGGCCCGAGCCATCAACTGCCCTTCTTGGGCAATCTTCTTGGCTTCATCATCATTTTCCTTCGCCCACCTAATTTACTCTAGCAAATCACTAAGATTTCTCTATTTGGAACATAGTGTTTCTAAGGCTTTAGTGCTAGGTAGAAATGTTCATAATCGGAGAGTCCTGCTTCAGAACTAGACTGTCTTACAGCATGAGATATGGGTATCTGAGCGCCGTCCCACCCCCTCACGTAACGTATGTATCATGTCAAACATATGCACTACGTGTACCATGTCAAACATAAACCAGCCTCGGCATCGCTGCTTTGAGGTGTGATTCTTCGCTCTTTCCTCCTGCAGTTCGTCCATGTCGGCCCAAAGCCTTGGAAGTAGAGACTGTCTGTCACTATCACTGTCTTCCCATATATCATTGATTTGCTCGAGTGGGCACCAGGAACATCTCAATATGTCCTGTCACATGCAAGATAGCCCAAGGGCATCATTCCGCTCCAGAAACATAAAGCGCCTCAAACCATTCCTTCAGGTCATTGGAATGAGGTCTATAATTGTCACTGGTATTTGGCATGTCAAATACGACATGGGTAGCTTGCCAGGACTCTGCCGTGCAGGTGGGATACCTCATATAGGGGCACGGATTTAGAAGCGAAGATTAGGGACCGAGTGATAGCCCAGCGGTAGGGCGTTTGCCTTGCACGCAGCCAGCCTGTGACCTGTGACGGCCTGTGCTGATTCCCAGCATTCCATATGGTCCCCCTCACCGCCCCGGGTAATTCCTGAGTGCAGAGCCAGGAGAAACCCCTGAGCATTGCCGGGTGTGACCCAAAAAAAAGCAAAAAAAAAAGCAAAGATTAGATCATCTAGAAAGAATTATTAAAATTTACTTAGTACTGTACTTAAAATAGACGCTAAAATTTATAATATATGCAAATTACATGAAAAGAAAAAAGTCATCCATTCAAATAAAAATTTCTGTGTTGCGTGTAACAGTAAGATGAATAACATCACAATAGGGAACCTCTGTGGAGAGGGCGCACAGGGCTGCAACACAGCTTGGCATGTGGGAAGCTCTAGCTTTGATCCTCAGGGCCACCCACAGCAACCAGGGTGGGAATCTGTTTAGAACCACCAGGTACAACCCAAAAAAAGAAATGGGAAAAAAAATTCTTGAGGTTCAAGAATAGTGACTTGTTTCTTAGAATGTAGATGTAGAGACTATGATGGAGCAATGTTGCGACCTCCCCAAATAGCAAGCAAACTCCATCAGGGGATTCGGCCCACAGCTCTGCCCCAGGGCCACCTCCATTCATGATGGGACACGGAAGCAGAAACCTTAGGACTTTTTAGAGGTTGGAGCGCATCTGGCTCGAAGGAAATTTACTGGTGTCTCAGTGCTGTTCTTCCTAGACAGTTGCCTGTCCTAGGCCTGCTCTGGCGAGGACTTTGCCCCAGACAGGCAGCCCAGTGCTGAGATCCCAGTAACGGGGTTACTGGGCCACAGACTCCAGCTTATCAGCAGTTCTGCAGCCACTCCCGGAGGTCAGATTCAAAGATCCAGCACCTAACAGTCCAGGCAATGTTTTTGAGCTAAGCCATGTGTGTGCTCCCTACAGCGTTATCACATTTGATGCCCAGGCATCCTCTGCAGTGAGGAGGACAAACGATGCTCAGGACTCAACCCTGAAGCTTCTGGAAATCCACCTTTCCCAGTATCAAAGGAGGCACCTTTCTGTGCTTCGCCAGGGAAGTGCCAGCAGGCCCGAACACAGCATAGGTGGCATAATTGCCCAGCATCGTCTTTTGGGGAAGGGACCGCCAGTGAGCTATTCCCGTGGACCTTTGCAGCATCACAAAGCTACTGTGTGCACACACCAGAAGTGTCTCTGTATATTTAAGGGTGTTCTGTGCCATATGGACAATTAGAGTTTGCCAGTGAAGAAATCTACATAGGTCCCTTGTACGGATTTTACAAGCAAGACCCTGAGGTTGAATGAGCTTCTCAGATTGGATGAGATAAAGATGAAACTCCCCAAGGCTGAGGTACAAAAGGCCCCATCTCTCCATCTCTCAAGCAGCTGGGACTCACATCCTCTCCCCACTGAGAAGCTTTAGTGTATTTCAGATACAGAAGCTCGTATTTCACATCTCCTGGAGAGCTTGTCACTTGTATCACTTGTCTTCCCATTGTTCATCAATTTGCTCAATTGGCAAAATGGTGCCAGTAACATCTCCATTTGTCCCTGTCATATGCTAGTATAGCCCAAGGGCCTCTGTTCGCTCCAGGAACATGAAGAGCCTCCAACCATTCGTTCATGTCATAGGAATGAAATCTATTATTGTTATTGGTTTTGGCATAACGAACATGACACAGAGTAGCCTGCCAGGCTCTCCTGGAGAGCACTCCTCTCTAAACTCAATGGCTGGGGGGTCTGTTTGCCCCAGAAAAGACAGTTTCTTCCTGACTTCCCAGCTACGGAAAGGCCAAACCTGTCTCCAGGTGCCATGCTAGTGTTGAGCCCTCAAAGTTGGAAGGCCATAGTTGGAAGGCCCTCAAAGTATTTTGGCCAACTACAATAGCCCCTGTGACTTTCCGTGACTTGGTGAGTATTTTATGTCTTCTATGTTTTTTTTTCATTTTCTAGTGGTGAGTGATTTATTTTTGTTATCACAACAATAATAATCCTTGTGTAGGACTTTCCATTATTCTCTACCATGAATAATTCCTCCAAATTTCCTTAGGCAGCAATGGAAACTTATTAACGTTTTACTTTCATATTCATCAGCTAAATCCATCGGTGCATTGCATAAAGGAAAGAATAAGTCAAAGTCCAAAGAGCAGGGTACTAGAGTTTATAAGTCTGTAATGTGGCATAAATTACAAAAATATTAACTTTTGAAGTCAAATATTTTTAACTTAAGGTGCAGACAGAAAACCCTCCACACACATTAAATGCACAAAGAATGCAAAAAGAAGAGGTCAAGTAAAAATTAGGGAAAACTTAAAAACTAGCCTTAAAGTCAAACTAAGGTTTACATGGAATCACGTCTGGAGCAGTGCTTGCTCCCTGGCATACTAAGCAATTCTTGTGTATTTTGGACCACATTGGACCTTAATCAGGTGCAATCAATAAACACAGATTCAAAGACATTTACTAGAATTCCAAATAAAGCTTCAAATCCTTTTGCCAAGAGAAGGGAACTTTCTCACGAGATACTTTATTTTTAACTTTGCAAACTGATGTGAAGCAAAAAATTGTTTTATAGAAAACATCATGGTTTTAAGTTTCAGACTTAAGGGATTTCAACTACGGAAGAGAGGAGATTTAATGGGTTGCTTTCATGTAAATTAAAAAAGCCTGCCACCTATTGCATGTTAGTTCCACAATATTTATTTTAAACCCACAAATGGAAAAAGGAAATGTATACACCAGTTTCCCCTTATTTCATACATAGGGATCAGCTGAATAAAAAGAATCAAAATGAAATAACTACTTTTAAAGATGTCATGTTTGTATAACCACTACTTGAATTATTGCATTATGTAAAGTGTTTGTCTATTATCAAATCACTGTTCAGCCATGACACAGAATGGATTTTTTTTATTTAAACTATTATACATTTTTCGAGTTGTTGATTGTGTGTGTAGTGGTGCCACTTGTAGATAGTTAAAGAACTAATTTGTTACTTTCAAAGCATGTCTCATTTAATATTCATTAGTGTTACTCTTTTCCAAATAGTCTTTTATCTAGAATGACACTGAGACGTCATTATACCCAACTGACTTTAGTTTTAAAAAGAAACAGGGTAGGGCCGGAGCGATAGCCCAGCGGGTAGGGCGTTTGCCTTGCACGCCGGCCGGCCTGTGCCGGCCCGGTTTGATCCCTGGCATCCCATATGGTCCCTCGAGCACCGCCAGGAGTGATTCCTGAGTGCAGAGCCAGGAGGAACCCCTGAGCATCGCCAGGTGTGACCCAAAAAAGAAAAAAAAAAAAAAGAAACAGGGTAAATTTGAGAAACTCGTATCTTACCTAAGTTCACTTCCCTATTTAGTCTCTCAATTTATTTATACATATTTCAAAAAGTTTCTTAGCCCATGTGAAATTTAGATTAGTTATTCCTAAAACTGAAGAGGGCTAAAGATGTGTGTTCCATATTCATCTGTGTTTTCTGGGTTATCTGTCTCCAGTAAATGGCCACATATGTTGAATATGTTCTAGAGGTGGAAATCAGAGACAGCAATTTGAGATGATGGACTTCCAAAATAAAGTAGGAATGGGGAAGTCTAGAGATTGTTCACACATAGAGTTTTAAATTGTGCAATGAACTCTCTGTGGGAAGAACTGTTCCTGATGGCATCAGTGACTTCAAAACCGTGTTGATTGAATACTTACTGTTCAGAGTCAGCATGAGCTCAGACTTGCTATGCACAGTAAGTGTTGAAGGAATGAGCAGAAAACAGAAATCTTAAGGATTTCTTTAGCCAGGTATTTATGCATTTGTTTTTATTGCAAAGATAATTCTAAATACTTGAAAACACCAACACATACTTATTCCTAGAGTTTTCACTGGGTGCATGCTTTTACTGTTTGCATTCATTTTCAATATGTAACTTCCAGTAAGTTCACAAAATCTCTATGAATAATTACAAAATTAATCAAGGTCATGAATTTTTTTTTTAAATCAATACCATCTCTTTGTATCCAATTATAGATCATATAAATTGTGTTAGCTGCTACTGGCTATAAGGCTTTTGTCATGAAATATGCCAATATTTATGACAAATATAATATGACTTCATATCAAGTATAACAATTCTGATTAAAGTGATTCATGTCACCTACAGACCACATCTAACACGGCAAAAGCATGAAAAGTGTTGACTGTCAGTATAAAAGTCTTCAGAAGGGCATATAAAATACAAAAGGCCCAGTGGCTAGACTAATTTGTATTGAGGGACTGAGATACAGTTGTAGAAGGGACCTGTTTTCTATCCCCTGAGCACTGCCAGGTGTGATCTCACAACAACAAAAGGAGTTATAATTAGTATTGGGTTTTCTATCAAATTTTGGAGTGGGGAAGTGCCTGGGGCGCACCGCCGGGGTCCCTGACAGTGCCGGGAAAGCGAAGTTCCCCTCTACCTCCGAAGCCGGCGGGGGAATGGATGAAAACTCAGGAACCGATGCAGTTTTATTTTTTTTTATTTTTTTTTATTTTTTGGGGGTCACACCCTGCAATGCTCAGGGGTTTCTCCTGGCTCTGCACTCAGGAATTACTCCTGGCGGTGCTCGGGGGACCATATGGGATACCGAGGATCGAACCCAGGCCGGCACAGGCAGGCCGTGTGCAAGGCAAATGCCATACCCGCTGGGCTATCGCTCCAGGCCCCCGATGCAGTTTTAAAAAGGGCTTTATATCACAGGTTCCAATATGCAATCCAAGAGCAGGGAAAACCTCCGGACTCTGGGTTCCCAGCTAGGCCCCAGCCACGTGTAGGTCAAGATGGCTGCCACCACGTGTTGAGGCCCAACAGATAATGGAGAGGACGGAGAAGCAAAAACACCAAGGGAAGCCGAAATGGCAAAAAGGGGAAAAAAAGAGAGAAAGCTTCTTTCTTCTTGCAGATTATTTTATAGCTAAAAAATCCGCCAAACTCTCCAGCCCCAGCCCATCCTGGGCTGGGCTATCTAGAGATGAAAACAGGAAAATAGCTCTATAGAATGTAGCAACTTCAGGAAACCATCTGGTTGTTTACAAGAACTCAGAGCTAATTAAAAGCCTCCTAGCAGAGCTTGGAGAAGCTATAAGCTAAATGTAACTCCCCGTGACAGGAAGGATCAAATGCCCTCAGGTAATTTCTCCCAGCACCTCACCTAATATCTTGAGCCAAGATCTGCCTGGAATTGCCTTTATAGAGTAGAGAAGGGGGTTACTGAGATGGCATGTCTCTGCACCAAAGACTAATACTAATGCCAGTTAAATATTTCTCCAAGCCTTCACAAGAGTCTGCCTCTACTTCACGGTAGCCTTGCATCCTAGTTGCCTTTGAGTTATCAGGGAGCCATGCCCACCCGCTTGGAGGCAAACAGCATCTCCCCCTGGTTTAATTACCCAGAGATCCAACGTGGCCAGGCAAATATGCTGGTAAGATCTAGCTAGTCCTACAATGCTTGTGGTAGCATGAGGGAACATCTATACCATCCAGCACAGAATACATGGGCAGGCAAGAGTGCACATTCAGACTACGCCCCTATCCATGAAGTGACCGCGGGACGCAATCCAGGGCAAACGAGGCCTAGGCTTTCAGGTGTCCTGCAACAGGGAAGTAATAACAAAAGTCACTTAACAGTGTTGTTCATATATGTATATGATAGGAAACAAAATACCTTATGTGCAGTTGTATAGGTTTATTCAGTGTTGACATAAAACCAACAGCACAATCAAAACAATACAAGTATGTCCCTGTATATCCTTGAAAAAGATTTTTATATCTTTTGCAAATTATTTATTTTTGTGTCTCCTTCACCCACTGTCTACAACCATTAATCTTCTTTTTCCTTATTTACATTATCTGATACTTTTTGTAGAATTTTTTCAAAATTGGGATACTGTCATATTTCAGTATCCAATGGGGATTGGTTCCAGGGCATCCATGGACAGCACAATTGTGACCATTCAAGTGTATAACATAAAATGGTCAAGTATTTATATACCATCTAGGTACCTCTTCCATAAACAATTCATTTCTGAATCATGTAGTAGTGCATATAAAGCCTAATACAATGTACATGCTTTTTAAGTAGTTGGTATGCTCAGTCTTTAGGGAATAATCACAATAAATAAAAATATTTGCATGTTCAGTAGAGAACAACCACTGCAGGTCCATGTGGTTAGATGCATCTTTCGGTCAGAAACTAGTTGAGACAAGTGATGTGGAAAGAGCGTAATCTCTTTCAGAGGGGTGGGAATGTCTGACTCCTTTCTTTTAGCATCATGATTTTGGAGATTTTTTCACATTGTATACATCATTAGTTTATTTTTATTGTTGAGGATTATTCCACTTTTGCTGATCCTCTTACAGTTTTATGAATGGTGGAGAATTTTCTTGATAATTATATATATATTTCCAACAAACAGAGACATTACTGGCGCCCACTTGAGCAAATCAACGAGCAATGGGAAGACAAGTGACAAGTGATAATTTTAGGCAACATGGTTTACAATATGGTTAATGATAGGGTTTTAAATATATATAACCCAACATCACTCCCTCCACCAGGGTGCTAACACCTCTGCATCATTTGGAAGTAAGTTGTTTCCAGTTCAGGGCTATTAGAGATGAAGCCACATTGTTTATTACGTACACGTGTTATACAGAGAGATGCTTTACCCTAGACAGTAGAGTAGTAGAATGACTAGACCATTGATAGCTATAAAATTAAATGAACTGCCAAGTTGTTTTCCTGACATTAAATGTGCCTACAAGCCAGGAAAGAAAGTCCTACCATCTCTTCACTAACACTCATTATGGTATGGCATCATTTTAAACTTAGTTGTTTGAGGAATACTGTTTGAAATTTGTGTATTTCAAGTGAAGTATTATGTATTTAACTTGGCTTTCCCAAGGCCTGATCTTTATATGTATTATTCCCATCCTTGTATCTTCTTTACTGATATGTCTTTTGGCTGTTCACTTTTGGGGAGGGGGAAAGGTGGGGACACACCTGGCTTTGCTTAGGGCTTATTTTGGCTCTGTACTCAGCTATCATTGCTCAAAAAGCTCTGGAGACCATATGTTATGATCGGGATTGAGCCCAGGGCAGCCCCATGCAAGACAAGCACCTTACTTGCTTTCTAATCCCTGTCTATTTTAATTTGAGTGTTTCTTCATTATTGCATCTAAGTGTTCTCAATATATTCCAGGCACAAGTCTTAGATATATTGGGGCAATATTGCCATCCAGTCTGTGACCTGTCTTCTTGAGTAGTTATCATTGTTTTTAGAAGAGAAGAGAGAATGTTAAGTTCTTTTTTATCACAATCTGTGTTTGAGATGGTAAATGCACTCTTGAAACAAATACAAAACCAATTACCTCTGGTAAAAGCCAGTATATACACACACTCCAATGCTTATATATTGGTAGAGTAAAACAATATAAATGTTGTAAAGAGACAGAAAAGTTTAATGAAGGACCAGAGTGTAGAACAATATCATGAACTTAGAGTAAAATCCTCTTGTAAACTATAACTTTCTAAAATAGTCTGTTTTAAAATGATCAAATAGAAATAAATTCTACAACATATTCTAAGAAGCACAGTACTTATAATTTTGGGGGTATAATTATAATTATTCCTGATGATGCTCAGGGATTACTCCTGGCTCTGCAATCAGAAATTAACCTGGCAGTGCTGGGGGGACCATATGGGATGTCAGGGATCTAACCCAGGTCTGCTGCATGAAAGGCAAATACCACACCTGCTATACTATCATTCCAGCCCCAGTAATTATAATAGAATATGAATTTTTCCTGGGAGAAACTATGTGCTGTTAAAATTACTGAAGTCATACTGATAGACTCTGGTACCGATAATGTTTTTTGAATGACACTCCACTCTGAAATATAAGTCATTCTGAGCTGTGATGTTTTACCCAATTTCAATTTCTTCCTCTAAACTGAAGTTGAGAAGAGGTCTGGATCAGGAGAGAATAAAGTCTTTGTGGATGCAGATGCTACAACAGCTAGGAAACAGAACACTGAAACTTCTTGGATAGCTTGAAAATCAATAGAATACCTTCCATAACAGGTTTTTGAAAATTTGTGTCTGGTATAAATGGAATTTCATTGTATGTATCCACCTTTTCATGTTCCTATTCCCAAAGTCAAAGATCCTCTCAATAAAGGGCAGAAGCTATTGGTTTTGAATAATACCGTTTAGACTGAAAAATAGAAAAGGTTTAAAAATTAGGCTTATTCATTTCAGAATTCATGTATTATATTTTATGCTTCTATAGATAGGTGTATATTTTTATATACTTTATATACTTTTTATATATGTGCTGTTAAAATTACCTAAGTCATACTGATAGACTCTGGTGGCCAGGGTTCCATGCCGGCCCGGTTCGATTCCTGGCATCCCATATGGTCCCCGTAGACGGCCAGGAGTGATTCCTGAGTGCAGAGCCAGGAGAAACCCCTTAGCATTGCCGGGTGTGACACAAAAAAAAAGAAAAAAAGAAGTCTTAATTCCCTTTGCTCTTATCAAATTTTACTTTTTGCAAGATTTATCTAGTTCATGTAAAATTTAAAGTACATTAGCACAGAATTACTTGTAATATTATTTTTATTATTATTTTTATTTTTATTATTTATTATTTTTAAAGGTTATATGCCTGTAAGAAAATAAAAATATGCAGTTTTGAAAACACAAAATTTACTCACTGATTTATAATTGTGTATATTTGTATAACAAATATACAGGCATGGGGCAGACATGAGACAGACATGGGGCAGAGCTGCTACTGGCTCTCACTGTGCCCAGCCGCTCATGAGGTGCCGGGAGGGGTGGCAGGTTCTAGCCCTGGCCTGCCACCCCAGCAGAGTCTCACAACAAGCCAGACGACCCTCCACTCCATGAGGACCTCCATTTTCCACATCAGGACTTCCCCCTCATCAGAACTCCACCCAGCAGACCAGCTATCACAGCCCGGCTCATTGAGATCCACCCTGCTGCAGTCTTTTTTAATCCAGCCCAGGTATGCTGATCCAGAGACAGACATGGGGGCAGAGCTGCTACCGGCTCTCACTGTGCCCAGTCGCTCCTGAGGTGCCCGGGAGGGGTGGCAGGTTCTAGCCCTGGCCTGCCACCCCAGCAGAGCCTCACAACAAGCCAGACGACCTTCCACTCCATGAGGACCTCCATTTTCCCCATCCGAACTCCCCCTCGTCAGAACTCCAGCCAGCAGACCAGCCTATCACAGCCCAGCTCACACGGCCACAAGCAGCCGCGCAGTTCATCAATAAATGCTGGATTTTGAGATGACTCCAGACGGCAGAGCCTGGCAAACTACCCGTGTCATATTTGATATGCCAGATACCAGTAACAATTACCTCATTCCCATGACCTGATGGAATGGTTTGAGGCTCTTTATGTTCCTGGAGCAAGCAGGTGCCCTTGGGCTTTACTTGCATGAGACAGGTCATATGGAGATGTTTCTGGTGCCCGCTTGAGCAAATCGATGATGAACGGGAAGACAGTGATACAGTGACAGACAGTGATACTTTTATATACTTTTATTGTTGTTAATAAATAAAGGTATATATTGTTGTTAATAAATAAAAGTATATACAAGTATATATAACAATTATAGACCTCATTCCCATGACCTAATATAATGGTTTGAGGCTCTTTATGTTCCTGGAGCAAGCATATGCCCTTGGGCTCTACTAGCATGAGACAGGACATATGGAGATGTTACTGGTGCCGCTCGAGCAAATCAATGATGAATGGGAAGACAGTAATACAGTGATATACTTTTATATACTTTTTTGACTCAGATACATGGGGTAGAGCTGCTACCGGCTCTCCCTGTGCTCAGCTGATCATGAGGCACCCTGGAGGGAAGGTGGGTTCTAGCCCTGGCCCCTCCCTTCCAATAGAGACTCACAGGAAGCCAGAGGAACTGCCACACCATGAGGCAGTAATTTTCAACATCCAGACTCCACATCTCATCAGAGCCCCACCCATGAGAAAAGCTGATCTCTCTCCATTTTGCACGGCTACTTTTCACGCAAATGTTGAACTTTACTGTTCATCACTAAATGCACAAACTGAAAGCCTACTACCTAGAGTATATCACCTGCACAGCAGACCTGGCATGCTACCCATGTCGGATTTGATATGCCAAAATCCAGTATAAATTATAGACCTCATTCTCATGACCTGAAGGGAATGGGTTGAGCCTCTTCATGTTCCTGTAGTGAGCGGATGCCCTTGGGCTACACTCAACATGTGACAGGACAGATGTTACTGGTGCCCGCTCAAGCAAATCGATGAACAATGGGAAGGCAAGTGATATGAGTGTTACTTTTTTATGTTTGGTATATACATAAACAGTCTATGTTATAACAATCTTGTAAACCTTTGGTCTACGCCACATACTTGTTAATAGACTGTCTGGTATAGGGCTGGAAACATAAAGCGTTGGGGGGAGACAGTAATGTCTGAAATGCCCATATTTTCCCTCTTCATTGATAAATACCAAGGTTGTATGTGTCCCCACAAGGGTAGGTAAGAAAGGAGCTTCATTGATAGACATAGAGACATAGAGACAGAGACAGAGAAAGATACAAGAAGGATCTTGCATGGGGTGAGGGTATGGTGTAAGTAGTGGTTGACAATGGGCAATGTACTGCAGTTGTAAGATTAGGGCACATGATCAGAGTGAGAACCATTAAGATAAACAGTTCTTCGATGGTAGAGAAAGGAAAGACAAATACGGGAGCTTCTCCACAGAAGTCCCAGTCTGCACCTTTCCCCTTCTGGTGGACCATCTCTCATAACATTTGCTGGACATTTTTCTCTTTAAGACAAGAAATGAAGTGATATTGTTACAAGTTGCAGGAAAAGTAAACGAGGATAAGGTTAGTAGATGTGTCCTGTTAACCTTCACATTTAACTTAGGACTCTGTGGAGTCTGTTTGGATATAGAGATTTGGAAATGGAAACTCAATTTCCAAGTTTTTTATATCATTTTGAAGAGATATTTAAGTAGAAGAACTGATGTCTGTGCCTATGCCTGCAGCTCGTGGTCTTCTCTGGGAGTCGGTTCGTAATTCTGGCCACAGTTTGTGCTCTGGGTTATGTTAAGGGTTGAATGATATTCCTGTTCACTCACCTGACATTACTATTCAGCAAGAGATGTGAAACTGAGACATGTTGGTGCCATTATTTTCAGTTTTTTTTAAAAACAAACTATGACATGCTATGTGCTTCATAAAGTTGGACTACCAATTTTTGTGCCAAACTCAGGAAAAATATTTTTTAACTTAGTTTTGTTAGGTTGCTGTGTTGTATCTAAGCAAGCACCTCTAACTTCCCTTTCTGTTCAGCATCATCTGAGAGTCAAAGTTTATATAAAGACTGGGACAGTCACTTTCAATTTTAGTTATTCTCAAGCTTGACTTCCCACTTTTTATACTCTAGGATGGCTCTGGGAGACTGATGGGGCCATGTCAGCATTTACTATTTGGAAGCACATACCTGAAAGTTTGTGTTCGGTACTGCCCACTGTACTTTTGCTCTGGTGCCTTTATTCAGTCTTAACCACAGGATATCTGCATACGGCGTTTAGATCCCTCATGTAGCAAAGGGATGAATGTGGTTTTTCCTTCTCACATCCTGCCTTGTTGCCTATTCAAAAACTGGGTCATGGCCAGGAGCGGCATTAGACTCATCAGGGAATTCGTCAGAAATGCCAAATCTCAGGTCCCACTGAATTAAAATGCCTTTTACTGTTGGAGGATTGGTTTAGCTATTCTGGGAGTTTTGTTGTTTTGCCCACTCCCAGCTTAATCTACTTAAGTCAAGGTTCATTCTAATGAGACTTCTCTTCTATGTAAACACTGCTAGAGGGTGTGGCAGTTACAGAAGTCACCTTGATTGAATAACTTCTGACTTATACATCTACTAAGACTTTTATGTTTTCTAGATTGGACACAGCTCCTCTTTATACCCACTGCACCCAGCGTGGGACAGTTAGACTTTAACAGGAGACTACCACCCTGGCTACGCTGAGACTATAGGAAGACTATAGGAAGGATCATACTAGTTTGCTCTAAGCAGGCGAATGTGACCTTTTCAGTACACGAGAACAAGATACTCAGAATCACCCTGGTGCAGATAATAATAAGGACCTTGTGGGTACCATCTAGATTACATGAAGCTCATGAAGTTAAGATGTATTACTTTACACCAGCCCCCTCTCTCCAGTGTTTTACATAAGAGATTATCTTGGTAGAAGGGATAAGGTAGACCTTGGCATAACCTTTGTTTATACCTGCAATAGGTGTGGCACTTCACTCTGTTTAGGGTTCTTTGTTGACATGACCCTCCCTGTCACAAATCAGATTACTTTGGTGTATATTAGGGGGACTAACTTGAGGCCCCTTCACCTTTCAACTTTGGACTTTGGGACTTTTTAGCTTTCGGCTTTTGGCTCCTGTGGCTTTTGGCTCCCCAGCCTTGCGGCTTTTGGCTTTTTGCTCTTTGGCCTTTTGCTCCATCTTCTGGGTAGGACTCAGCTCGGGTGAGATCCTCTCTCTTTGTTGGGGAGACTTAGGCTCTTTTGTATGGTCTAAATTCAGACCAGAGCTAGAGTTTGTTCATTATATTGGAGTGCTGTGGAAGAGCTTTTGTACTATTAAAAGCCATTTTTGGAACTGCACCAGACTCGTGAGTTTTCATCTGTTCTCCCGGCATCCTCGGAGGTAGAAGAGAACCTCTGCCCTGACACTGTCGGGGACCCCGGCAGGCCATTCCCCGACATTTTATCAAGATGCAAAGGTCTTTTTGACTGTAATTTCAGGTCTAAAAAAATGTTTCTCTAAAAGGTGTCTGGAAGAGAACATCCAGTTGCTGTGTCAGTTCCCAAACACCATTGCACCCTCTCTTCTGCTCTCCTTTCTCATAGTCACTGTCACTGCTCCCTATGTCTCAGCATCATCTGTGCATTCAAGAGCTTTCTTGGTGGTCTTGATTTTAAGGTATTCTCACAAAGTACTTTATCTTCTAAGTATGTGTTTTCTAAGAATTAGTTTATTTATATTTCAATGTAACAAGGATAAGTATATGTTATTGTATCTGATGCCATTGGGCTCATTGGCTACGGATAGGGTCCAATGGAAATGGTACTGGCGCCGCTCAAGCCAAGAGAATAATGGGATTTAGTGTCAAGGTTGAATCTGATTACTTGATCGACTTGAATCCCATTATTCATCGATTTGCTCGAGCGGGCGCCAGTAACATTTCCATTAGACCTATCACGCGCCAATGTAGCCCAATGGCATCTGGTTGATTCAGGAATATGAAGAGCCTCAAACCATTCCTTCAGGGTCTTGACAAGGAAGAATGACCATCTTGTAGATGGGCGGCCACGTGATCTTTAGACATCCCGTGGGATCTAGTCGGTAATGGCTCTAGTCCAACGGTCTCTCCAAATCACATTTACATGTCCAGCCCTTCTGATTTTTGATGCCTTGGCAAACGAGACAGCATCCCTGATTCTGGAATAGCGATGGAGGTCGGAACTCTGTATTCCTTCTCTCACTTGAGTAAGGCGTGATATTCAAACATAGCTCTTTTAGATTCCTCTCTGGGAGACCTGAATAGCATTCTCATCCTGCTTTCTGTAGGGCCCAGGTCTCTGAGGCATATGTTAATGCAGGAAGAATGGAGGAGTCAAATAGATGTGGCCAGAGCCAAAGGTTCTTTGTCCTTTTAGCTATTTCTTCGATGCCTTTGAAGGTATTCCATGCCGCTCTCTTCCTCCTGCGCAGCTCAGGTTTTAGGTCGTTCATCATGTTGACTTCTCGACCTAGGTACACATAACTGCTGCATTCAGAGATGTCTGTTCCATTGCGAGTGAATGGGGCCTCGGAACTAGTTCATTTTTTCATAAACATAGTTTTCTTTAGATTCAGCTATAGACCTATTTTTCCATATTCTCAGTCGAAGTCAGCCAGCATTTGTGCTGCTTGGCTAATGTTTGGTGTTATTAGAACGATGTCATCAATGAAGCAGAGGTGGTGTAATTGCCGACCATCTATCTTCACTCCCATTCCTTCCCATTCTAATTGTCGCATGATGTTTTTGAGGGTGGCGCTGAAGAGTTTTGGTGAAATGGTATCACCCTGTGGAACCCCTCTTTTGACATCAATGATCACCTCTTTGTAGAATGGTGAGATCCTGGGGGTGGAATCCGTAATATGGAGCGGTATTACGGATTGTACCTGAAACTCTTTAAAAATGCTGTTAAATTGAATCATATATATATATATATATATATATATATATATATATATATATATATATATATATATATATATATATAATGGTGCAGAGCTGCTACTGACTCTCCCTGTGACCAGCTGCTCACCAGGTACCGGGGGGGATGGTGGGTTCTAGTCCTGGCCCACCACCCCAGCAGAGCCTTGCAACAAGCCAGACGACCCCCCACTCCATGAGGGCCTCCCGTTTCTCCACCTCTGGACTTCTCTCGTCAGACCTCCACCCAGCAGACCAGCCTATCAGCTCCTTGGCTCGTGGCCACAAAGCGGCCTATGGGTTCATCAATACATGCTGGACTTAGAGATGCCTACAAGAGTATGCTACCTGCACGGCAGAGCCTGGCAAGCTACCCGTGTTGTATTTGATATACATGCCAAATACCAGTAACAATTATAGACTTATTCCAGAATGGATTGAGGCTCTTTATTTTCCTGGAGCAAGCAGATGCCTTGGTCTCTACTAGCATGAGACAGGACATATGGAGATGTTACTGGGGCCCGCTTTCGAGCAAATCGATGATGAACGGGAAGACAGTGATACAGTGATACAGTGATACATATATTTAATTTTTTTTTAAATATAATACAAGGATCTTAACATGATTGGAAGAACAGTTATGTCTTAACTGGCCATTTGATTGCACTATTTATTATGTCTGTGATTATTCACTTAAAAATAACAGTTGGTGTTTGATGCATTTCTTCTAATAAACAGCTAGGCAAAACTATTACTGAGTTCCAAGGAGCCAAAATCAAATGTATTATTTATTTGGAAGGAAATTTAAAAGCTGAGCTAGATTTGTTTGACTGCATACCTGTCAAACTCATCATTAGATATCATCATCAATTAATTTGTTCATAGATGCCACAGATGTCAGTAAAGCATATGGCCTCTTCATCAATACACCAAGAGGCTTTAGTGTTTCAGTAGTTGGACTTATCTACTATTACTTTCTGCTCTTTATATGTAGAGTAACATGGTAAATATAAACACCATGTTACATGTTGATTACAGCTTTATACCTATGTAACCAAATATAAAGATAAAAGGAAAACATTGACATAATTATTGCAAAAGGTTATTTCTTATATAGTAAAGGTTTAAATAATAATATGAACTGTTCCTTTAATTACAGTCAAAGGGCCAGAGAATTTTTTGTTTTCTCTGAGGTAGAATTCAAATAATTTTTGAGCCAGTAAACTGTAATTACTTTGTCTAGCTAATCATCAAATACCTATCAGCCATTTGGAAGCTCGTAGCAGTGCTCTGAAACTGAGTTTACACCCTCCTTAGCAGAATGACACAGGCCTATATTGTCAGCTAACTCAGGCCAATGGTGCTTTTTGAAATATTTATGGATTAGAGTGCTTTGAACACATAAGACTTTTTTGAAATATTTTAGGTTCATTGGCTGCTCTGAAACCAAAACAAAAAGCACCACAAACTTTGTGACATATGATAACCAAAGTACTCTCTTCCTGTTGGATACCAGGATTTTAAAATCAATACCAGGCGACCAAATTCCAGGTAATCACAAGATTGCGTTTGCTCCCGGGGTTCTAGAAACCAGTCATTTCGTTCCCTTCCCCTCCTGGTCGAAGCATTTCTTGATTTCTGGCCAAGAATCCAATCAAGCCCAACTTCAAGGTCAATGTTTTCAGATCATTCTGCTTTCTAGTCACATAGCATTCATGTGTGTGTGTGTGTGTGTGTGTGTGTGTGTGAGAGAGAGAGAGAGAGAGAGAGAGAGAGAAAGAGAGAGAAAGAGAGAAAGGGAGAGAGAGAGGGAGAGAGAGAGGACTGACTTCCTCTTTTTATAAGACAGTTCAGGTAATTTGGTTTCAGCTGTTTGTTTGGGTCACTATTAACAAAACCCAACAAACCGGTAGGCTAAGAAAGAAACAGAAATTCATGTTTCATAGTTGTGGAGTCAATCAAGCTCAAGGTCAGGGCATCAGCAGATTTCATGTGGTAGCTGTTAATGGGCCACAAGGACCCACAGATTTTTGGTTTGTAGTTGTTCCCTTCTTGCTGTGACTACACAGTACAAAGGGCTTAAGGAGCTCCCAGGGTCCCTTCAGAGAACATGCACTCCATTCACAAGTGTGCTAAGATGCTGACTACTTCCGGAAAACCTCCTCCAATAACACCACTCAACACACCGTGAAATTGTGGTCATACAGGGAAAAAAGCTGACCCTGACAAACCGGCGGAGAACACAGACAACTTTGTTACACTCTGTCTAGCAGAAACTGCTCTGCACTAGCTCTAAATTTGTGACAACTTCTCTCATAGCGAACAGCAGCAGACACCGAATCCCTCAGCCCCACCCCTGGCCTAACCTTCAGAAACGTATTTTTATTATGTATTAAATGAATTGGTTTTACTAGTCGCCCTGGCTGACAAGGTTCTTCATGGCTGGGTTTCTGGCATCTAATGTTCCAACAGCCAACCCTTCACCAGTATCTGCTCCCCCTCCATGTCCCATCCCCTCCCACCAACCCAGTGCCCCACTGCCCTTTCCCCCCCCCCCCACAATGCCCTCTCCCTGTGCCCCTGCTGCCCTCTCCCTGTGCCCCTGCTGCCCTCTCCCACACCCACACTGCCCTCTCCCTGTACTTCTGTTGCCTTGACACATTTGTTGTCCCCTACTATATTCCTTTATATCTGCACATCAGAGAAATCATGATGAGTTTGTCCTTTACTTCAAGCTTCACTCAGCATGGCACTCTCCAGATCTGTCCTCAACCTGCAAATTGCACGATTTTACAGAAGCCTGTCTTAAGTTATGTTCAAGAAGGAATTCCCCAAGGAACATCAGCATCTAGAAAGCAGCCCGACCTGATGGGCTCAAGACCCTCTCCCTACTGTTCTGGGCCTCTCCTCCTGTACTTTAAGAGATAGACGTGTCCAGCCCCTTGGTCTACCTCTTTGTCTTCTGAATCAGGGCTATAGTGGGTGGTCTGAGTATCCCACCTGTAATTCTTCACTCTGAACCATACTGAAAACCTTTCCCCTTTTGCACATTCTTGGCTTTTTGGTTCATTAGGCCTGGGTTCCAATTGGGTTTTACCATGACGTTGGACATTGGGATCTCAGCATACAAATTTGTGGGGATAAGGACATTCAGACTATTGCTTCCCCATTTCGCTTGATCCCCTTAGCAATAACTGATCAATGCCTTATCACTTGTATCACTTGTCTTCCCATTCATTGTTCATTGATTTGCTCAAGCGGGCACCAGTAATGTCTCCATTCGTTGGGAATGAGGTCCACTATTGTTACTGTTTTTGGCATATTGAATACACCATGGGTAGCTTGCCAGGCTCTGTGGTGGCTCAGGGTTCATCCCAGGGGGCCCAGTCTTTTTCTGTGTCAGACCATCAACCATCCTGGGCACATGGGGCAGAGCCCTTGGGTGTAGACAAGCCTCTCTCCTGTCTGCCACCTGCCAATGCAGCTGGGCACTGCAACCGCACCTGCAACACCTCAAGGGGCAGTAATCTTACAATGCCTTATAAGATAACAAAAAGAAGTTCTAGAGATGAAGTATGAGTATCTTTTAAAGAGCCATTTTTCAGTACCACAAATGTTTATAAAGAAGGGGTTTGGGTCATATATGATTGTGTTTAGGACTTAACTCTTAGCTCTGTGCTCAGGGATCACTTCCAGCAGGGCTTTAAGGACCATTGAGTTATTGGGATAAAACCCAGATCAGCCTCTTGCAAGGCAAACACCTACATTGCTACACTATCTCTCTGACCCATTTCTTAGGATTTTGGAGTCAACTTAGACCACTACTAAAAATGTTCACTTTGCAGTTTTGGAAAGTATTGGGAAAAAAGATTTTTAAAAGTTAATGCTAGCATTTAGTATAATGTCAATATATTTTTGCATGCAGAAAGACTTTTTGTCTGAAGATATCTCAATATTTGATTCACTTAAAATGAACTTGAACAAAAATATGCGGGCACACAGTTCTTTCCAATAAGCAAATTGAGTCTCGTGGACAGCTGGGACATTGCTAAATTCATCCATCTTCAGAACAGAAACACTCTGTTAGGTTACAAAAATTGCATCATATTTGGAGAAAATCTCTAAAACTAACTAAAAGTGTCAAAAGTATAAAAACTGTATTTTCAAATTCTTATTACATAACTCTAGACATAAAAGTCATGGTAAGATGCTCATTATAAATATTTTTTGTCTATAGACTTTTCATTAGGATTGTTCCACTACTATTTTTGTACTGTTTCATTACTGTTGGCCTTTCATTGGAGGTAGTGAGAACATCTATTATATCCTTATGGTTTTGCTAAAGGTTTTACTGTCATTTCATTGCAAAATCAAAAGATCTCCAAAATGCAACTATAAACCTTGTGTCTTAGTATTTCCCATAAAACATTATAATCATTCATGTTTTGGAGAAAGGTAAGAGTATGCTAATAGGGATCAGGGTTTTCATAATCTTTTATGAAAACCTAAGATTTAGATTGTAACTCAGACCCTGTATTGAATCCGACATGGTATATGACCTTAATGAATAGGAAATAGTGAACAATTTCCAAATAAATACACAGAAACAAATGCTTTGCTCGGTTTAAATCCTTTAATAATAAGCTATCTTTAAATGTCTTTTCTTGAGTTATGCACTTTTAAATATATTCAAATACTTAAATAATATGCTTTCTTTAAACGTCTTTTTTGAGCTTTTCACTTTTAAAATAAGGGAACTGCTATTGGGCATCGTACAGCATTCCTCAGTCAAAAGCAAATAAAATTATTTCTTAGCAGCTGTCATGTCATCATATTCACATGGTTCCATGTCTTATTTGTAAAATAAGATGCTATACAAATTCAGCCTGACTTCACTTGTGTCATATCTGGTAAATTGCAGGCAATGTCTGTAAATGTTTATATCCTTATCTTTTTTCCTCCTTGAGGTTTCTAATAATGAGCTATATGACATCATCTTTCAAATTAACCCTGTTTCCAACCACATAAGAAGAGACATGCAGCTTTCTTTGAAATCACCGAAAGACATGCTAACTGGAACTTGGGAAGAGACGGGTCTCCAGAGAAGACTGCAGAAGAATGAGTAGAGGGAGAAGAGATGGGAGGTAGAGGGCAATCTGCAGAGAATATGAAGAGGAGTGAATTTCTCTCCAGCTTTTAATTATGACCAGGCTCCTTGGCCAATCTAAGTTTATGGAAATGCGTCCAATTTGGTGAAGACACACAATCCCAAGAGAGGAGATAAGGGCACTGAATAAGAGAGACTGGATTCTTCCCTGTTTTCTCCTATTTCCCTCAAACAAAAGAAACACTGATTTGTTAGGGAAATGGGATAGATAGATAGATAGATAGATAGATAGATAGATAGATAGATAGATAGATAGATGGATGGATGGATGGATGGATGGATGGATGATGGATGGATGGATGGATGGATGGATGGATGGATAGATAGATAGATAGATAGATAGATGAAGAGGGGGTTAGATAGATAGATAGATAGATAGATAGATAGATAGATAGATAGATAGATAGATAGATAGATAGAGATAGATAGATAGATAGATAGATAGATAGATAGATAGAGAGAGATAGAGAGAGAGAGATGAAAATAGATACGGATATATAGAGGTCTAGTTCTATAGATTTATTGATATTTAAGGCTACAGATGTATATATCTATAGATGTCTACATCTCTCTCTTGGTCTATACATATCTAGTTCTGTCTTTCTAATTATATTGTGCATTTAGGGAAGATGTGAGATGGTGAGAAATGGCCACACACCTGCATGCATGTGCATTCACATACATGATATGTAGGGATGATTTGGAAAATATGCTGGTCCTGAAAATAATATTGGAGGAGGGATACCCTCAAGAAGTAGACACATAGAGTTGACCTAATATAGACTTACACTGATGTTCTCTCGTGCTCCCCATTAGACATATAAGCAACAAGTTCAAGTATCAAGCAGAAGCTACCAAGCTGGCTGCAAGAAGGGGACTCTGATGGACAAACCCTCAGGGACTACATGAAAGTCACAGGCTTTAGGGAAAATCTTCTGGCAAACACAAAAGTATTGCTACAGGGAACAGAATCCTCTGGTGTGGACAGTTTGAGAACAGCAATGGTAAATCTCCAAATCAGTCTAACTCCTAAGGGAAATCTGTAACCTCAGCACCAATGGAGGCAGAACATCTGAAGAGTTCATGTCAGTCGCCTCAATATCTGTCAACTTCAGCACAATGCTCACCTTTCAACCAGAGGTCATGAAGCATATACCTGGTAAGAAAAATCAGTTTTCCCAAGAGAAAACTGAATATAAGTTCTCCTGTCCACTTTCTACTCGGTTCTTAATCAACATAGCTTTTCAGACACCTTACAATATTGATTCTATGGTTTCCTAGCAAACCAAAATAATCTGAATATTGTTCCATAGTGGTTTGTACATTTCCAATCACTGTATCACTGTATCACTGTATCACTGTCTTCCCGTTCATCATCGATTTGCTCGAGTGGGCACCGGTAACATCTCCATATGTCCTGTCTCATGCTAGTAGAGCCCAAGGGCATCTGCTTGCTCCAGGAACATAAAGAGCCTCAAACCATTATATCAGGTCATGGGAATGAGGGTCTATAATTGTTACTGGTATTTGGCATATCAAATACGACACGGGAGGTTTGCCAGGCTCTGCCGTGCAGGTGGCATACGCTTGTAGTCACCTCTAAATCTAGCATTCATTGATGAACCATGCAGCCGCAAATGGCTGCGCAAGCTAGGCTGTAATAGGCTCTTCTGCTGGGTGGAGTTTTGAAGAGACTGAAGTCCGGATGTGGAAAATGGCAGCCCTCATGGAGTGGGGGGTCGTCTGTCTCATTGCAAGGCTCTGCTGGTGTGGCGGGGAGGGCTACAATCCACCATCCCTCCCCGGGTGCTTTGTGAACAGCTGGACACAGGGAGAACTAAGTTATGCTTCCTAGAAATCCGAAAGTGTCAAGAATGGAAATCTTAAATGGCTTCAAGTCCTGATCTGCTGATGTCAAGTTGACAACTTTGTGATTTCAAACCAGGACATGACCAAATCATGTTCCTGTTATGTTACAAAGTTCACAGAGATCTCCTCTAAGCCAATGGTTTGGAAGGGTTTTGAGTAAGCTCCTTAACTACTATAACCATGAAAATAGGGACTAAAGAATACCCTCTGGGTGGGCACACAGCTCAAAATTGTCAGAGCACCAGCTTTGCATGTGGGAGCCCAGGGTTCAATCCTCACCACCTCACGATCCCTCTAGCAGTGCTGGGTTAGCCCTCAGGCACTTCCACTGTTCCCTCCTCAATAAAACAATTTTATTATACAATTTTTATTTATTAAACAATTTTTTCAATTAGACAGCAAAAATGTTCTCCTCTCATGGTGAGTATTAATACAAACCTGCTCAACTATATTTTCGGTGAAGATCTTTGAATAGTCATGGTTTATATACTTTTCCTTCCAGTCCACAGGATTTCCAATGAGTATTGTTTTTGCCTTTACTATTTTATGTTAAATTTACTGATTTTTTATTAGAATATAAAAATAAGGGCATAGTAGTTGTTATGGTTAATTTTCCAAATTTAGAACTTGTCTTTTGAGAAAGTCAGCATATTCACTGACATATAAAGTCCTAATTCATAACATGAAAAAGACTTTGGATCAATTGCCCTTGTTTGCTAGTAATTGCTTTACTTAATAAATTGAATTTTACATCAATCAACAGTTGTAGTATTTTACATTTTAATGTAATCCTTGAAGCGATAAATACATCCTTAATCAGGGTTAACGTAATACAATTACAAAGTAAACATTTGATTAATACATTTACATCTCAAGGTAATAAGTAACTACCAAGTTAATTAGTAAGGAAAGTGTATTTAATACAGAGCTTTAGTTGAGATAACTTAATATTAAGTAGAAGAATCAAGTTGTTGCTGGAATTGGAGAATTTTTTTTTAAAGTTCTATAAAGAAAATTCACCGTAACTGCTACCACTGTGTTCCCATTCATCATCGATTTGCTCGAGCAGGCACCAGTAACATCTCCATAAAGAAAATTATCAATTTGAAAGCAAATAATATAACCAACTAGCATCGGGGAAATGTTCTTTTTTTTCCTTTCTAAATGTTTTATACAGCAATATAATTAAATAAAACTATTGATGAACTTTTAGAAAGGGCATATACAAAATATTAAGAAATTTCAATAAGCTAAAAGGTCAAGGTATACTCTGGAGAGAGGGTGACAGTTGTTAATATAAAACTTAAGCCAATTTCAGTAAATTTCAGATCAAAATTAATTATGAATGGATGATATAGTGTGGACACAGGTACACCCGGCAGAGCAGAAACCAGCTTTCCCCGTTGAACCCCCTGCATTCCATGGACCACGAGAGCAACTTCCGACCGGAGTCCACCATCACGATGGAGCCTCGGAGGAGCCCAGAGAAACCCCCCACACCTTGCTGGCAGCGACCTGTGTCACAATCCACACTCTGCAGCTGGTAAGATCTCCCCCAGCATATTAATCCAGTCTCCAGCCCACAGATTAATCCGGTCTCCAGCCCAGCTTGTCAGAAACCCAGCCTACAAGGACCCGCCCTGCAGAGACCCGCCCTTCAGAGGAGAGTATTTCAAGCCCAGGAATGCTTGAGCCTAAGACACAGGTACACCCGGCAGAGCAGAAACCAGCTTTCCCTGTTGCGCGCAGGCTGTGCGCCGCGTGATTTACCTCCAAATTACCATAAATATTCTACCCACCCCTCTGAGAGAGCCCCCACAAAGTAATGAGAATATAGCGCCCGCATGGCAGAGCCTGGCAAGCTGTCCGATGCGTGTTCGATATGCCAAATCCAGTAACATAAACGTTTATTTTCCTGACCCCGAAAGAGCCCTTAATATGGCAGCAGTAAGAAAGGCAAACAAGCAGTGCCTGACAAAATTTCACGGCTGTCCTAGGCTGCCAAAAAAGAAGGACTAAAATGACTGTCTGTACTTTCAATGCACGTACGCTGGCATCGGAAGCATATATTGAGGATCTGATGGTGCAAGCGCAAAAGATCAAGTACGACATCATTGGTCTGACTGAGACGAGGAGGCGTCAGTCGCATCATGCTGTATTTGACACTGGAGAAGAATTGTTCCTTGGAACATGTGATGAAAAGAGGCGTCGGTGGTGTTGGTGTCCTTGTCAACACGAACATGGCTGTCAACATTGATTCATTTGAATGCCTAACAAACCGAATAGGATGATTACACTTGAGGAGATGTGGCCCAATGCCAGCAATTTCTATCTTCGTTGTCTGTGCACCAACATCCACATACAAAGAAGATGAATTTGAGAAATTCTACATGGAATTGGAGGAGTTCTATAAAAAAGATCACACCTTCTACAAGATCATAGTCGGTGATTTTAATGCCAAGATAGGACCGAGAAGATCGTCTGAAGAACTCCACATCGGGACCCACGGCCGAGAGAATGGAACGAACAGGGTGAGAGACTATCTGAGTTCATCATGTCCACCAAGACTATTCATGGGAACTCACAGTTTCAGAAGGCTGAAGCGAAACGTTGGACATGGGAATCTCCTGGTGGACAGTTCCACAATGAAATTGACCACATCATCTTCAATCGACGGTTTTGTCTGACCGGATGTTGCTGTCGTCCCCAAATTCCAGACAGGATCGGACCACCGTCTCCCTTCGTGCAAAAATTCTACTTCCCACAAGGGGAGAAAAAGCTGCAAAGTTTAAGAAGAGAACTCCCAGAGCGACCACCAACTGGGAACTCTTTGGCACCATTGCAGCAACATGGGAAAGATACCATCATTGATGACATCGATGAAGAATACAACCGACTGGTTCAGCACCTCCATGATTGTGCGAAGAATGCCGAGAGAGAGAAAGACACAAAAGGACGCTTGTCTTCAGAAACTCTCGAGCTCATTCGCCAACGTGGCAAGGCGCGAGCCTCAGGAGACCAAATGCTAACGTCCAAGCTTGCTAAACAGTGCAGAGAAGTGATAAAAGCAGACCTCAAAGACAGAAGAGCAGAAATACTGGAAGATGCAGCAGAAGCCGGGAAAAGTATTTTGCACTGCCCGCCTGTCTTTCGCCAACTATAAGACAAAGATGACTGCCCTCCGGCGCCTGATGGATCTATCACATCTTCCAGAAAGGCAATGGAGAAGATTATCCAGGACTTCTACTCAAATCTCTTTGATAGCCACATCCACCTGCCCACATACCAAATTCCACAGGATGGATATGTCATTCCCAACGTTCTCCCTTCTGAAATCCGACATGCCATCTCGTCGGTAAAGAAGGGAACAGCACCAGGCCCAGACAAAGTCAGACCCGAACACCTGAAGAATCTGCCATCGGTACTCATCAATACACTAGCTCGGCTCTTCACACGCTACCTGTCAGAATGCAAGGTGCCCTCCCAATGGAAAACCAGCAGGACAGTTCTACTGTTCAAGAAGGGAGACATTCACGACATCGGCAACTATCGCCCCATCTGCCTGTTGTCTGTCATCTACAAGCTGTTTACACGAGTCATCCTGAACAGGATTAGCAGAACACTAGATGAAGGACAACCATGCGAGCAAGCAGGTTTCCGGAAAGGATTCAGCACAATTGACCATATCCACACAGTAACCAAGCTCATTGAGGTTTGTAGGGAGTACAAGATGCCACTCTGTCTCACGTTCGTTGATTTACAGAAAGCCTTTGATTCTCTGGGACTGAAGCAGTCATCGAAGCCCTAGTCAAATAGGGTGTTCAAACCCAATACATCAAGATCCTTCCTGAGCTGTATTACGGATTCACCACCAGGATCTCACCATTCTACAAAGAAGTGATCATTGATGTCAAAAGAGGGGTTCGACAGGGTGATACCATCTCACCAAAACTCTTCAGTGCCACCCTCGAGAACATCATGAGACAATTAGAATGGGAAGGAATGGGAGTGAAGATAGATGGTCGGCAACTGCACCACCTCCGCTTTGCTGATGACATCGTTCTAATAACACCAAACATTAGCCAAACGGCACAAATGCTGGCTGACTTTGACCGAGAATGTGGAAAGGTAGGTCTACAGCTGAATCTGAGGAAAACTATGTTCATGAGAAATGAACTAGTTCCTGAGGCCCCATTCACTCTCAATGGAACAAACATCTCTGAATGCAGCAGTTATGTGTACCTAGGTCGAGAAGTCAACATGATGAATGACCTAAAACCTGAGCTGCGCGAGGAGGAAGAGAGGCGGCATGGAATGCCTTCAAAGGCATCGAAGAAATAGCTAAAAAGGACAAAGAAACCTCCGGCTCCGGGCACATCTCTTTGACTCCACCGTTGTCCCTGCATTAACATACGCCTCAGAGACCTGGGCCCTACGAGAAGCAGGATGAGAATGCTATTCGGGTCTCCCAGAGAGGCATCGAAAAGAGCTATGCTTGGAATATCACGTCTCACTCAAGTGAGTGAAGGAATCCGGAGTTCTGACCTCTGTCGCTATTCCAGAATCAGGGGCGCTGTCTCGTTTGCCAAGGCATCGAAAATCAGATGGGCTGGACATGTAATGCGATTTGGAGACAACCACTGGACTAGAGCTGTTACCGACTGGATCCCATGGGATGTCAAAAGATCACGTGGCCGCCCACCTACAGGATGGTCAGACTTCCTTGTTAAGACCCTGAAGGAACGGTTTGAGGCTCTTCATATTCCTGAATCAACCAGATGCCATTGGGCTACATTGGCACGTGATAGGGTCCAATGGAAATGTTACTGGCGCCCGCTCGAGCAAATCGATGAACAACGGGATTCAAGTGATCAAGTGATCAAGTGATATAGTTT
>JAJIBD010025340.1:0-20832 GCA_021461705.1 Cryptotis parvus | reverse complement strand
AGGTACACCCGGCAGAGCAGAAACCAGCTTCTCCCGCTGAACCCCCTGCATTCCATGGACCACGAGAGCAACTTCCGACCCGAGTCCACCATCCCGATGGAGCCTCGGAGGAGCCCAGAGAAACCCCCACACCTTGCTGGCAGCGATCTGTGTCACAATCCACACTCTGCAGCTGGTAAGATCTCCCCCAGCATATTAATCCAGTCTCCAGCCCACAGATTAATCCAGTCTCCAGCCCAGCTTGTCAGAAACCCAGCTCTACAAGGACCCGCCCCTGCAGAGACCCCCCCTTCAGAGGAGAGTATTTCAAGCCCAGGAATGCTTGAGCCTAAGACACAGGTACACCCGCAGAGCAGAAACCAGCTTTCGTTGCATGCAGCCACAGGCGTGCATTTACCTCCAAATTACCATAAATATTCTACCCACCCTCTGAGAGAGCCCCACAAAGTAATGAGAATATAGCGCCCGCATGGCAGAGCCTGGCAAGCTGTCCGATGCGTGTTCGATATGCCAAATCCAGTAACAAAATGTTTATTTTCCTGACCCCGAAAGAGCCCTTAATACGGCAGCAGTAAGAAAGGCAAACAAGCAGTGCCTGATAAAATTTTCACGGCTGTCCTAGGCTGCCAAAACGAAGAAGGACTAAAATGACTGTCTGTACTTTCAATGCACGTACGCTGGCATCGGAAGCATATATTGAGGGATCTGATGGTGCAAGCGCAAAAGATCAAGTACGACATCATTGGTCTGACTGAGACGAGGAGGCGCCAGTCGCATCATGCTGTATTTGGACACCCGGAGAAGAATTGTTCCTTGGAACATGCGATGAAAGAGGCGTCGGTGGCGTTGGTGTCCTTGTCAACACGAACATGGCTGTCAACATTGATTCATTTGAATGCCTAACAAACCGAATAGGACGATTACACTTGAGGAGATGTGGCTCCACTGCCAGCAATTTCTATCTTCATTGTCTATGCACCAACATCCACATACAAAGAAGATGAAATTGAGAAATTCTACATGGAATTGGAGGAGTTCTATAAAAAAAGATCACACCTTCTACAAGATCATAGTCGGTGATTTTAATGCCAAGATAGGGACCAAGAAGATCGGCTGAAGAACTCCCACATCGGGACCCATGGGCCTAGAATGGAACGAACAGGGTGAGAGAGACTATCTGAGTTCATCATGTCCACCAAGACTATTCATGGGAACTCACAGTTCCAGAAGGCTGAAGCGAAACGTTGGACATGGGAATCTCCCTTGGCGGACAAGTTCCACAAATGAAATTGGACCACATCATCTTCAATCGACGGTTTTGTCTGACCGATGTTGCTGTCGTCCCCAAATTCCAAACAGGATCGACCACCGTCTCCTTCAGTGCAAAATTCTACTTCCCGCAACGGGGAGAAAAGAGCTGCAAAGTTTAAGAAGAGAACTCCCAGAACGACCACCAACTGGGAACTCTTTTGGCACCATTGCAGCAACATGGGAAGATACCATCATTGATGACATCGATGAAGAATACAACCGACTGGTTCAGCACCTCCATGATTGTGCGAAGAATGCCGAGAGAGAAAAACACAAAAGGACGCTTGTCTTCAGAAACTCTCGAGCTCATTCGCCAACGTGGCAAGGCGCGAGCCTCAGGAGACCAAATGCTAACGTCCAAGCTTGCTAAACAGTGCAGAGAAGCGATAAAAAGAAGACCTCAAAGACAGAAGAGCAGAAATACTGGAAGATGCAGCAGAAGCCGGGAAAAGCATTCGCACTCGCCCGCCTGTCCTTCGCCAACTATAAGACCAAGATGACTGCCCTCCGACGCCCTGATGGATCTATCACATCTTCCAGAAAGGCAATGGAGAAGATTATCCAGGACTTCTACTCAAATCTCTTTGATAGCCACATCCACCTGCCCACATACCAAATTCCACAGGATGGATATGTCATTCCCAACGTTCTCCCTTCTGAAATCCGACATGCCATCTCGCCGGTAAAGAAGGGAACAGCACCAGGCCCAGACAAAGTCAGACCCGAACACCTGAAGAATCTGCCGTCGGTACTCATCAATACACTAGCTCGGCTCTTCACACGCTACCTGTCCGAATGCAAGGTGCCCTCCCCAATGGAAAACCAGCAGGACAGTTCTACTGTTCAAGAAGGGAGACATTCACGACATCGGCAACTATCGCCCCATCTGCCTGTTGTCTGTCATCTACAAGCTGTTTACACGAGTCATCCTGAACAGGATTAGCAGAACACTAGATGAAGGACAACCATGCGAGCAAGCAGGGCTTCCGGAAAGGATTCAGCACAATCGACCATATCCACACAGTAACCAAGCTCATTGAGGTTTGTAGGGAGTACAAGATGCCGCTCTGTCTCACGCTCATTGATTTACAGAAAGCCTTTGATTCTGTGGAGACTGAAGCAGTCATCGAAGCCCCTAGCCAAACAGGGTGTTCAAACCCAATACATCAAGATCCTTCGTGAGCTGTGTTACGGATTCACCACCAGGATCTCACCATTCTACAAAGAAGTGATCATTGATGTCAAAAGAGGGGTTCGACAGGGTGATACCATCTCACCAAAAACTCTTCAGTGCCACCCTCGAGAACATCATGCGACAATTAGAATGGGAAGGAATGGGAGTGAAGATAGATGGTCGGCAACTACACCACCTCCGCTTCGCTGATGACATCGTTCTAATAACACCAAACATTAGCCAAGCGGCACAAATGCTGGCTGACTTTGACCGAGAATGTGGAAAGGTAGGTCTACAGCTGAATCTGAAGAAAACTATGTTCATGAGAAATGAACTAGTTCCAGAGGCCCCATTCACTCTCAATGGAACAAACATCTCTGAATGCAGCAGTTATGTGTACCTAGGTCGAGAAGTCAACATGATGAACGACCTAAAACCTGAGCTGCGCAGGAGGAAGAGAGCGGCATGGAATGCCTTCAAAGGCATCGAAGAAATAGCTAAAAGGACAAAGAACCCTCCGGCTCCGGGCACATCTCTTCGACTCCACCGTTCTCCCTGCATTAACATACGCCTCAGAGACCTGGGCCCTACGAAAAGCAGGATGAGAATGCTATTCGGGTCTCCCAGAGAGGAATCGAAAGAGCTATGCTTGGAATATCACGCCTCACTCAAGTGAGAGAAGGAATCCGGAGTTCTGACCTCCGTCGCTATTCCAGAATCAGGGACGCTGTCTCGCTTGCCAAGGCATCGAAAAATCAGATGGGCTGGACATGTAATGCGATTTGGAGACAACCGCTGGACTAGAGCCGTTACCGACTGGATCCCCACGGGATGTCAAAAGATCACGTGGCCGCCCACCTACAAGATGGTCAGACTTCCTTGTTAAGACCCTGAAGGAACGGTTTGAGGCTCTTCATATTCCTGAATCAACCAGATGCCATTGGGCTACATTGGCACGTGATAGGGTCCAATGGAAATGTTACTGGCGCCCGCTCGAGCAAATCGATGAATAACGGGATTCAAGTGATCAAGTGATCAAGAATATCTTCTTAGTCCATATTTAGAATTAAGCTCTATTTTTTTATATGACTAGGAATTTTCTAATTATTTTAATATTTACCTTCAAATATGTAATCTAAATTTTATTATTGTTGTTTGATATAACTTTTTATTTTTGTTGTTTGATATTTTATTTTTTATTTATTTATTTTTGCAGCAGGGCACAACTGGCTGTATTCAAGGGCTTATATTTGACTGTGCTCAGGAATCACTTCCAAGTTTTGCGAATTTTTTTTTAAAGTGTAGAATAAGGCATATTTGATAAGTTGCATTTGTCTAATAATATACCATACTATATTTCTTGATTAAACATTAGAATAAGTCTTGAACTGTCTGGAAAGGGTCTTCTAACAGTGTCCTTACAATTTAGAATTATATTACCGTTGCTGTCCTTAAGTTTTTTTCATATAAGCTTTAGAATCAGTTTTCCTGTATCTAAAAATGCTAAGTAAATTTTGCTTGCAATTTCATAGAATCTAGACTCATGATTCAATTTGGGAAGATTGGCATCTTAATAGTGTGAAATGTCCCCAATTTCTGTATAATTAATATCAGTTTATTTAGATAGTCTTTATTCTTTCATTACCTTGTTTTATTTGTACAAAAGCTGAGCATATTTTATGTTTAGTATTTTAATTTTTAAGTTTTGGTATTATTTTAAATTATATTGATTGCTAAATTCACATTAAAATTGTACTTTTACAATATGTAGGAAAGCAACTGATTTCTATATGATGACAGACATGAGTAGTAAGACAAAACATCTTTATGTAATTCCTGATGTGGAAGTTAAAGTGTGCAGCTCCTCACTGTGTGATACCTTACCTGATAGACTTCAATAAGCACCTATCTATGAAGTGATATCCAGTATTAATATTCTAAATTTTTATCATTAGTAGTTCCATGCTTTCTCATGCAAGAAACTCAACTCAAAAATGGACCTTGATATCAGAACTAATCCATATATATTATATTGAGTAAAGCATAGGCAGAGCTCTTCTTGACACTAAATCTAGAGGCATTTTTATAGATTCAATACCATTAGACAAGCAAATAGAAGCAAAAATAGACAAACAGTACATCAGATTAAGAAATTTATGTACCACAGAGGAAATGATGAACAGAATAAAATGACACTCCATGATCAAATTAAATATGTACCACCAGTAATCTTATAAAAGGGTAAATATGCAAGACTTTTGGGTAAAACATTTTTAAGAAGAAACGATCAATCCCATCAATAATCATGACATGAAGAGAAACTTCCCTCAGAGAAGGTGGAGCATATGTTCAATATATATGAGGACAAATTCTCTGAGAACTGATCATTCGGGAAATTCAAATCAAAAGGACAGTAAAATATCACCTCATACCAATGAAACACAAACATCAAAAAGAGCAAAAACAATCAATGTAGTTATAGATGTGCTAAAAATCCTCATCCCCTACTGATGAACATGTCCACAGAGTCAACCTCTTTAACAACATGGATACTTAAGAAAACAATGTATGATCTTTTTGATGAGTCTTTGGATTCTGTTTGCTAGTATTTTGTTGAAGATCTTAGCATCTGTGTTCATCAAGGAGATTGGTCTGTTAATTTTCCTTCTTTGTTGTTGTCTCTCCCTGTTTTGGGTATCAGGGTGATGTGTGCCTCCTAGAAGCTGTTTGGGAGTGTTTCTGTTTCTTCTATTTCCTGAAAGAGCTTGAACAGGACAGGCAATAGGTCCTCCCTTAAAGGTTTGGTAGAATTTGCTAGTGAACCCATCTGGACCTGGGCTTTTTTTTAAATTACTGTTTCAATTTCCTCGATGGCGATAGGCTTATTCAGGTATTGAAGGTCTTCTTGTTTCAATCGTGGGAGGTTATAGGACTTCAGGAATTTATCCATTTCTTCTAGGTTCTCATGCTTCCGTGGCACACAGGTTCTCAAAGTAATCTTTGATGATATTTTGGATTTCTGTCTTTTCTGTTGTGATGTCACCATTTTTATTTCTGATTCTGCTTATTTGGGTTCTCTCTTTCCCTGTCCTTACAAGTCTTGCCAGTGGTTAGTCGATCTTGTTTAATTTTTCAAAGAACCAGCAGCTCTTGGTTTCATTAATTTTTTGGAGTGGGGTTTTTTTTTTGGTTTCCAGCTCATTGATAAAACCTCCAAACATGAACAACGTTGTAATTGTATATCTCACGGTTTTATAATAAAATGCTTAATTAAAAAAAAAAAGAAAACAATGTAGACACTTTTGCAAAATACTAAGAATTGAGTTTCATACAGCACAGCAATTCCACTTCTTGGCATCTACTAGGTCCACAAATTCTAATTGGGAAATCAACAAGTTAATGAAGCATTCAGTGAGGAATTTAAGAAACATGAAAGTCAAGTTATAGGTTCTTAGGAGGGTTTCTCATTTCTGCACTAAAACTAGGTTCATAAGATCTCGTTTTTATCATGATAGAACTCTTAGTCCCCAAAAAGTGTGTAAGTGTGTGTGTGTGTGTGTTTGTATGTAGGAGAGTGTGCGTTTGTGTGTATATGAGAGATAAAGAGAACTAAATTGCCTATCTCATAGATGACTTTTCTGGTAAGCTACGTGTGCTTTTTCCTCCTACGATAGGGGCAACTTGAGTTGGGGAGGCTGGATGAAGAATGAATCATTTATGCCTCACAGGGAGTGGGCTCAGCCTGAGTTGTGCAGAGACCTCCCTTTTCAGAAAGGGTGTTTCCTGTGATTGATCATGCTGAGGTAGATATCACCTGGACATCCTCTAGCACGTCTTGAAGGTTACTATCAAGAACTACTAGTTCTGGTCTCACAGCATCAGGACCTCAATCTTCTGTTTCTGTCTGAACTTCATCCTCGACATTTTCCATATTTTTACAAGACATATTCTCTGAAATGTGACAGGAGGTGTCCCACATGCCCGAGTCCAGACAAGCAGCACTGGAAAGGGCCTTTTGCCCGCTGTCAGTTGCTTCATCCAACAGCATTTGCCAACCAGATGATTGAGCAAATGTTCAGATTTATGGTGGCTGCTACTGAAAATGAATTTTTAAATAAATATAGATTAAAATAGCACATAAGACATTCATATTTGACATTTTTCCATTTGTTTCATTACTAGTCTATTATTTAATCTATGGGCTATGTTATCAAAATGTAATTTTGTATGCATAATTCTAGGGAAAATTCTTCTTTATATCTACATATTCCATTAGAAATAAGTCTCTAGGCTTGTGTCAAAGGGGTATACTTATAGTCTAGTATGGGCTCAGTCATCTCTGGTAGGTAATATTGACCTAGGGACATATGGATAAAAAAACTTAAAAACGTGAGTCTCACTTATGACACACAGTAACTATTATGTCAGCTCACTAAATTTAGAAAATAATCATTTCCTACAAAGGGCTTTAGAAAATAATGTATGTTAAGGATAATTATTTTATGAATTGCTCTTCTTTTCTGCTTTTTTTCTCTACTTTTATCCTGACAAGATTGCTTTTTTTTTTACAACTATACTTGTAGTAGGTGCCAAGAAGTGGAATTGTTGTATCATATGAAAGTTTAATTCTTAGTTTTTTGACGTGTTCACCCTCTATGATATTTTCCAGTAAAGGTGCAGAGTAATTTCTTCTATTATAATTACCCATAAAACAGCCATTTGGGGAAATGATAAGGTGGAGTTGAAGTAACATGGGGCATTGGTGGAAGTTCTGGAAACTTTGATGGTAATGAGTTAATTTTATGCATTAAAATTATAGACCTCATTCCCATGACCTGAAGGGATGGTTTGAGACTCTTCTTGTTTCTAGACCGAGCAGATGCCCTTGGGCTACACTAGCATGTGACAGGGCATATGGAGATGTTACTGATGCCCATTTGAGCAAATCGATGAACAGGAAGACACGTGATGCAAGTGAAAACCATAATTGTTAATACAATTATAAACATATAATCAGTTACAATAATTTTTAAGAATAATAAGCAGTCATCATTTGATGCCAATATTCTTTTTAATGATAACAAATAATCTATTTAGTTGAAGAAAACCACATTAGTTTATATGTAACATTAGGATGAAGAGTCTTTAAGATAGACTTAGTTCATTATTAAAGTGAAACAATTTATGTGTACCCTTATACAAAATAACAGATGACCTTATAAAATAGGAAAATTGAACACAGAGGCACACACAAAAGAATAATACCATGTGAACATGAAGGCAGAGACAGATGTGAGTTCATAAGCAAAGAAAATTACAGCATGATAAAGATATTTTTTGTAGGTTCTGTATGAACATATGGTCCCAGAGAAATATAACATCAAAATTCTGGTCTATTGATTTGTGACATTTTAAACAACAATATTGTTGTTGTTTAAATAAATTTGTCTATGGCAATTTGTGTTATCATAAGAAACTAGTATATTATGGGAGGGGGGAGGAACCGGGGGCGTTGGTGGTGGGAGATGGGCACTGGTGGCGGGATGGGTGCTGCAAACAATTCAGTATGATTTGTTGGCAAAAGTGCTACACCGTTTCAATGAAACAATGTATGTTTTAACTGAACTAAAATAAATACATGTTTAATCACAAAAAAAGAAAAAAGGAAAAGAAAAGAAACTAGTATATTATCAAACTTCTGGGATTTAATGACACTGTGATAAGGTTCCGAGTCAGAAGAAAAAATGTTATTCAAAACATGTTCCAGTAAGAGCTCACTGCTGAAAAAACCAATGGGTCATAGAAGAAATCCAAAAAATTCCAGGAAAAAAAGAAATGAAAATGAAGACACAAACTATCAGAACTTATGGGATATAGCAAAAGCAGTATTAAGAGGAAAATTCATTGCTCTAAAAGCATTCATCAGTACAGAAGAAAGAGCCCACAAAAATAATATGACTTCACAGCTCAAATATTAGAAAATGACCAACAAAAGGAGCCCAACCCAGGCAGAAAGAAGGAAATAGGTAAAACATATGTAGAAATCCTCTACCGGAACACCAAACTAATCCAAAGATTAATAGACCAATAGGATGTTTCCTTGGAAAAATAAATAAGATGGGGCCGGAGTGATAGTCCTGTGGGTAGGGCATTTGCCTTGCACGAGGCTGGCCTGAGCTCAGCCCGGTTCGATCCCTGGCATCCTATATGGTCCCCCCAGCACGCCAGGAGTAATTCCTGAGTACAGACCCAGGAGAAACCCTGAGCATTGCTGGGTGTGACCCCAAAAAATAAATAAGATCAACAAACTACATGCAAGACTCGTGAGGAAAGGGAAAAAGAGAACTCCAAATAGAATCACAAATGAAAAAGGGGCCATCATAACAGAAACCACAGAAATTCAAAAGACCATCAAAGATTACGTTGAGAGTCTATACGCCATGAAACAGAGATCCTGGAAGAAATGGACAAATTTCTGGAAGTCTTATACCCCTCCCAAGGCTAAAACAAAGAGACCTGAATACCTGAATAAGTCAATCACCATTGAGGAAATTGAAACAGTAATAAAAGTCTGCTCAAACACAAAAGCCTGGGTCCAGATAGATGACTAATGAATTCTTCCAAACCTTTAAGGGAGGAACTACTGCCAGTCCTTTTCAAGCACTTCCAGGAAATAGAAGAAACAGAAACAATCCCAAATAGCTTCATGAGGAATATCATCCTGATACCCAAAGCAGACAGAGACATCACAAAAAAGAAAACTACAGACCAATCTCCCTGATGAGCACAACTGCTAAGATCTTCAACAAAATACCAGCAAACAGAATCCAAAGACTCATCAAAAATATTATATATCATCACCAAGTAGTATTCATCCCTGGGGTGCAAGGGATGGTTCAACATTTGCAAGTCAATCAACATAATACATCACATCAATAGGAAAAAATAAAAGCCATATGATCAGATCAATTGCTGCAGAGAATGCATTTTAAAGGTCCAGCTTCTGTTCATGACAAACTCTCTATAAAATGGGAATTGAAGGAACTTTCCTCAATATAGTCAAAGTCATTTACCAAAAAACCACAGTGAGCATTATTCTCAATGGGGAAAAACTGAAAGCTTTCCCCTAAGACTGGGGACAAGACAAGGTTGCCCTTTCTCACCTCATCTATTCAATATAGTACTGGAAGGACTTGCCATTGCGAATCAAGAATTAAAGGACATTAAGGGCATCCAGATAGGCAAGGAAGAAATCTAGCTATCACTATTTTCAGATGACATGATATACATAGAAAACCCTAAACTTTCTACCAAAAAAGCACCTAGAAACAAAAGATACCTGTAGTAGATGACAGGGTACAAAAAAATCAATACCCAAAAGTCAATGGTGTTCCTATATACAAATAATGAAAGAGAAGAAAGGGATATGAAGAAAATGATCCCATTCACCATTCACAGAAAATCAAATACCTAGGAATTAGTTTAACTGAGAATGTAAAGGATCTGTAGAAAGAAAACTATAAAACCCTGCTTCAAGAAATGAAAGAGAGGCATGAGGAACTAGAAACACATTCTATGCTCATGGATTGGGAAAATTAATATTGTGAAAATGGTAATACTCCCTAGAGCTTTATACAGATTCAAGGAAATCCCAAAAGGATACCCATAACAGCATTTTCAAAGAAGTTGACCAAAAACTCCTGAAATGTGTGCCCTGGAACAGATGACTTGATAAAGAAACTTTGGTGCACATACACAATGGAATACTATAGAGCTTTTAGGAAAAAACAAAGTGACAAAATTTGCCTATAAATGGATGGACATCGAGAGGATCATGCTGGAGTGAAATTAGCCAGGAGGAAAAGACAGATATAGAATGTCTGCATTTATTTGTGGGCTATAAAAAAATTATACAATATCCAAGGCTAGGCAAAACATACATCAGGAGATCTTGTGATGGGGGGGAATCTACCACAAGTGTTTGGGAGCCAGAGGTTAGGGAAGACATAGAAGGTAACAATGTGCTAATAACCATTGGAAATGATAATACCAGCCTAGAACTGAGCATTGAATGTAGGTAAAGGTATATATATGATAATCTTTAAATGTACATTTTGCAAGCCACAATGTGTACGGTGAGAGCTAAGAGAGAGAGAGAGAGAGAGAGAAAGAGAGAGAGAAGTAAATGGCCTGTCATCGAGGCAGGGTCGGAATTGTGGAGGGAATTGGGGTCACTGGTGGTGGGAAATGGGCACTGGTGGAAGGGATGGGTGCTGGAACACTGTATGACTGCAACCCAAACATGAACAGTTTTGTAATTGTAGATCTCATGGTGTTATACAATATATTTTAAAAACATGTTCAGAAAAGGAGTATGAGTCCCTAATTGAATTGGAAATAAGCATTTTAAAACTTATGTGAAAATAGCCCAATGAGCTGAGCATATGCCAGAGGCCTTTATTAAATCCCCAGTACCACATAATCCCTGAGTAGTCCTATTTATTGTCCCCAACAACAATTAAGGAAAGAGAGAGAACTGAGTATACTTTAGAGGATCAGAAAATATAGACTGTAATAAAGGAAATTCAGTGTATAGTAATTGTGGTGTTCAATATTCAACTTTTCTATGATAGACAATATTCTTAGTAAAATATTGTGAAAACTTCAATTTTCAGACATCAATTTGAACTCCACATGTCTTTCCTGATACTACACTCTGTTCATGACATGCAGAATCATGCTGCTGTATTTTGATCAAAGCAAATGCAAGAAATGTTTATAAGCATGATGTTAAATTTTGAACAAGGAAGTCTCAGTTGGCTTGTTTCTTTGGACCATTCTCACTTTTCTTTCTTTTTCTTTGAAAGAAATATACAACAACTAGTGTAGAATCTCACAGTCATGTGGGAAAGAACCATATCAGCTGTGTGTAGCAAACAGAAAGGCCGAGTCAGGTGGTGGTACAGGGTCCAGTATTAAGTAAAAATCACAGAAATTTTCTGGTAGCCCAGACTGATCATCTCCACATTCATTCATTCATTCATTCATTCATTCTATTAATTCACTCATTTATCAATTTATTTATTTATATATGATGCAACTGACGCCTCATCTCAGTCAGACCAATGATACCGCATTTTTGATCTTTTGCACTTGCACCATCAGATCCCCTCAACATATGCTTCTGATGCCAGCTTAGGTGCATTGAAAGTACAGACAGTCATGTTACTCCTTCGCTTCGCAGCCTAGGATGGCTGCAAAAATATATCAGGCACTGCTTGTTCGCCTTTCTTATTGCTGCTGGATTAAGGGCTCTTAGAGCCAAAAATAAACATATTTGTTACTGGTTTTGGCATATTGAACACGCATCGGACAGCTTGCCAGGCCGTGCCGTATGGCACTATACTCTCATTACTTTGTGGGGCTCTCTCAGACGGTGGGTAGAATATTTATGGTATTTTGGAGGTAAACGGGAAAGCTGGTTTCTGCTCATTTTTTTGAAAAATGAACTAGTTCCAGAGGCCCCATTTACTCTCAATGGAACAAACATCTCTGAATGCAGCAGTTATGTGTACCTAGGGCTCGAGAAGTCAACATGATGAATCCACTTAAAACCTGAGCTGCGCAGGAGGAAGAGAGTTGCGTGGAATGCCTTCAAAAGGCATCAAGAAATAGCTAAAAGGACAAAGAACCTCTAGCTCTGGGCACATCTCTTTGACTCCACCATTCTCCCTGCATTAACATATACCTTGGAGACCTGGGCCTTACGAAAGCAGGATGAGAATGCTATTCGGTCTCCCGGAGAGGAATCGAGAGAGCTATGCTTGAATATCACGCCTACTCAAGTGAGAGAAGGAATTCGAGTTCTGACCTCTGTCGCTATTCCAGAATCAGGGATGCTGTCTCGTTTGCCAAGGCATCGAAAATCAGATGGGCTCGACATGTAATGCAACTTGGAGACAACCACTGGACTAGAGTCGCTACTGACTGGATCCCACTGATGTCAAAAGATCACGTGGCCGCCACCTACAAGATGGTCAGACTTCCTTGTCAATACCCTGAAGAACAGTTTGAGGCTCTTCATATTTTTGAATCAACCAGATGCCATTGGGCTACATTGGTAGGTGATAGGGTCCAATGGAATGTTACTGGCGCCCGCCGAGCAAATCGATGAATAATGGGATTCAAGCAATCAATGAAGTGATTTATGTATTTACTTATTTATTTGTCTATTTATTTATTTAGGTGCTGAGATCATACCCGGCCATGCTCAGGGTCGTTCCCTGGCTCTACACGCAAAATTTACTCCAGGTGGTGCTGATGGACCATATGGGATGCCAGGAATTGAACCCAGGTCAACCGAGTGTAAGGCAAACACCCTAAACGCTGTGCTCGCTCTGGCTCCATCTCCACCTTAAAAAATAATACTGTTGCTTTATAACTGCTTTTATTGAACTGGTGATTGATAAGCCTAAATTTTGGAATTAGTTGAGGGGAGATACTTCAACGATCTGAGACCACCACCAGGTCAGCCTAGTAAATCTGCAAAACAATTGCTCTCATATAATTAATCAGATGCTAGCCATAACTATAGGCTAAGAGAAACTGCAAGTAGAGTTCAAAAGATCTACCGTTTGGTAGTCTTGGACTATCATTTACAAAAGTCACCTAGTTTAGAGAAAATAGAACTAAATAGAGATTAAATTGAAGGGGAAATACAAGATTATAGAAATGATACCAACTAACATGTAAGATGCTATGGAAATTTTCAGAGAGCACTTGTAAAAATAACCAGTTGAACAGAGCTGGCAATATTTAAATTTGACAACTAAATTTTAATGTAAAATTAGTAACTAAATGATTTAATTTTGCACAGCTAGATATTTTAAATATTTTCATTTTATCCCTAATCTTAGAAAATCCTGAGTATTTCCAGCATTTTTGTTTGCAGTCAATAAGGGACTGGTTCAAAATGGAAAACTCAAAGTGGAAAAAGGGAAAAGAATGCATGGGGGGGCCTCTCTTGTTTTTCTTGTCATGTCTGCTGGACGGCTGTGTCTTCTAGACTTTGTCTTTCCAGACAGAAGCATCATTTTCAACTTATATCAGAGACTGCTGATATTTCTCATTTAGTCTGGAAAGTCCTTATATATATGTTGCAGCTAAACACATTAAACACACACCTGTACAGAAGCACACATCCTGTCTTAATCCCTTCCACCCCATACCTGATTAGGATTAAGCACTCACACCATTTTAATCCTCTACTTGATTGGCTGACACAGTTCAAACCTACTTTTTTCCTCTTACTGGTTAGCTGACTCAGAGTTCACTCCCTTCTTCCCCTCCACCCCTTGGCTAAAAATCCCTGTTCCACCAAATAAAGCTAAGCTAGTCCCCACAAAATGGTCTCTGTAGGAGTTCTATTTGACCTCTTTCTGTGCTGTACTTGCTCAGTAGTGGTTGGTAGAAGCTTCGTGGGTTCTTTACTTGGTCAGAACCCACCTCAACGGTGGCATAAACAATATGATTTTTATTGTTCTTTATATAGTCTCATTGGCTTGTTTGTTCTTCAGTTCTAGAGGATGCATCACTCATTTGCTTCTGCCTTGCTTGTGTTTTGGTTCACACATACCTCTGCCCTTGGGGATCATTTCAGGTAAACTTAGAGGACCATAGGGGGGATCCTGGGTACTCGAAACAGAGTTACTCTGTATAATGCAAGTGCCCTATCCACTGTACTACTTGTTGGTGTTAGGAACACTATCTTTATATTAACATTTCTGTTAAAATGGACAGTCTTCCACTATTCTGGTTAGACCACAAATTACAGATATTCTTATATCAGGCAAGGAAGCACACAGGAAAATCATGCTTCTTTATAGCTGATTTTTTTAAAAAGAAAGTGGAGGAAAATACAAGAAAGGAGAAAAGTTAGCTTTCTTTGGACAAATGAACTCTAGCGGAGGGGTCAAAATTCTGATACAGAGAGCTATCACCCTTTTCCCAAGTCTCACCATAGGTGTTTTCTCTTCCTTTTCCAAGAGGAATTGGAGTACTGAAAATGTGAATATTCTTATTCTGAATTTTTGGCGAAAATCAGTCTCTACAGGTTAAGTCAGAAACATTAGCAGACAATTTGTCAAGAAAGTATGGTGTGGAGTGTAATTCAGTGTATGTTCAAGTGAGAGTACATAAAATTTTTAAGAACGTTCAGATTGAACTCAGAAAAAATTATGTACATTCAAGTGTATTAAATAAATTACATAAAATACTTTTAATATAAAGAAACTTAAAGTTAGTGGTCTACCTTCAGCAAAACACCTTAGTGACATACATTATTTCCCAATATTGACAATGGCATATATCTTTCTTTGAAATTATTTTAAACTTTCCTGAACTGTTAAACCTAGGATTTCAGATTGTGAGGATTCTAAAACTCTAGTATTATTGAGAATGCTACAACCCCACTCATGTGCAAACTGAAACTAAAACAAAAGAAATGTCAAACAATATCAATTATGAATCCTAACTCTCAATCAAGACAGGAATTGTTTTGTTTTGCTTTTTCTAGGGTTTGTGCTCATTTTACATATTCTCGAAAGCAAATGTGTGGTAGTATTTTTTCTTTATTTCACATCACATTTTTACTTCCACTCTAAGATAGATTTGCTGCATCTCACTGGGTGCTTTATTTACATTTCAGTTAAATTTAGGAATGAGTCTAATCTTCAACCAGCCAAGAATATATAAACTGGCTCAGGATTAACCAAAGGTCAAAGAGGTAGACATGCGACCTGAACAAAAATCAAATCACCATCTTCCACTGAAGACTCCTCTTATGAAAGAGGTAGTAAGACTTAATTGGCATCCAAATTAACAACAGCTGAACTCCCTAAAGCTCTAAGAGCAATTAAAGCTCAAACTCAGTTTTCTCCCTTCCTGTGCCACTTGGAGGCAACAGGTGTTTCTGGATCCCTCAGAGGTGCTTATTATCTTGTTAATGTTCCCAGGTTGTTGTGGAGACAAAGAGGGATTATATTTCACTGGCAACTCTAATTTACAATATAGATAGTTTAGAATATTAGACTCCTTAGTATGAAGCCTTAGCATAAACTTCTCTCTTTATGCTCTCAGCCAAGATATCTTCCTTCATACAATACAGTCATTCATAGTATGTGAGTAATTTAAGATAAAAGTCACAGAAAGATTAGCATTCTGCTTTCTGTTGTTCACACACATTGACAGGCATGATAATTCACAACAGCTGCTCATGATGAACATTAGGAAAAAATATTCTTCAAGAGAGTCTGCAAGGCATCATAGATTGTGTAAACTATAGGTATTGATTATAGTTAGGCAACAGTAAGAAATGGGAAACAATGATATGTATCATTTTGTGGATAAAGGTCTATATGTGTAAATATGAATTAATATTAGTGAATGCACAATCTAACATCCAGTAGAGATAATGAAGCAGTCTGTTGGGAGGTGTAATAAACATGTATGAAAATTATCTGGTAAAAATCAAATATCTGTTACAAATCTGACAATATTGATCTTCCCTTTGTGCATTGGACTTATAAACCCACTGGAGTGACAATCATTCATAATAAAATATATTATAAACTGGGACTCATTGAGAAATATGTCCAAGCATCTTACCATCTCATTTCTGAGTAATAATAATACTTTATTCCATTTTCCTATGACAGCATAGCCAATTTATCATGTATTGATAAAGAACGATTTCTTGTGTTCTGTGCTAAGTCCTGTTTCTTTTTCTTTTTTTTCTTTTGGGTCATACCTGGCAATGCTCAGGGTTACTCCTGGCTCTGCACTCAGGAATTACTCCTGGCAGTGCTCGGGGATCATATGGATTTGGGATCGAACCTGGGCCAGCACAGGCCGGGCGCTGTAAGGCAAACGCCCACCCGCTGGGCTATCGCTCCGAATCTAAGTCCTGTTTCTCAAAGAATTTAAATAAACGCCAGAATTCTATGGCTGATCTATAACCCAGTGCTTTCAGTGATAGTGATGTTAACTACATGTCATATTTCCTTGCCTTATAATCATTGGCTTTGCTTAAACGCAGATGATGGATGGGATGCTTGCCAACTTCCAATGCTTATCAAGTTTAATATTCTCATTGCTTGCTCAACATCTGAACTTGAACCATTAATTGGCTTTTTACTTTCACTGTACACTAAACTGCTCTGTGAGACGAGAGCAAAAATATGTTGTTCACTTTATGACTGCTCTAGGACTACCAAGGAATTGCAAACACTATTTTGTGTATAACAACATTAATACATTTACACAAACACCTTTGTTATTTCTCTCCAGTCATCTTCACTGTGTTCTCCAAATCAGTTTTTCAACATAGGTTACCATGGTCAAGGTATCACTACTCCATTGGTTGTTTCCTCCTAACTGTCTGTGTGTTTCACTCCAACACCTTAGTCTTCCAACCCTAGACTTTACCATCTCAATAGAGGCCATTACCAGCCCTCTTTTAGTTAGTTAATCAGGCAAACATTCATAGCCAAATTTGACTCTCCTCCTTTATTGTGGGGAGAGAAGTGATGCTAGGAAAAATCTTAACTGTGCTCGGGATCACCTATGGTGGGTTCTGTTAAATGTATGCAATGCTAGGAATTGAACTCTGGTTCAGCCAAATTTAAGGCCAGGTGTCTGATCTTCAGTAAAATCTCTCCCCATTGACCCTCAGTTTACTTTCACACTGCATTATCATAAACCAATCTGCTGAATCTACTCCAAAATGTACAGAGCTTCTCATATATCTTAATATATGTTCATTGGATTTTATATTGCTCAATAGGTATACATTGTGCTTGAATTAACCATCTCCACTTAGATTGCTATCCCAACTAACACAGCCAGCATCACTGGAAGAGAGACACTACAGGCCCACAGCTGCACTGATAACACCAGAGAGAAACATGAGGACCCAACCACTCCAGACCCACAGCTGCGCTGCTTGGCCCCATGTGGAGCAAGCCCATGGAGTTCTGGGGGGTGGTAAATAGCCCAGCCAGCCCCGGGCGGAAGCACAACATAGCTCCTAGGGTTTGCTCATATTCGTAGGGAGTGTGGGGAGGGGGGCATGCTGGCTGGACTTGGAGCGGAGATTTGGAGTCCTTCTCCCATTCCTCCACCTCCACTGTCAGGGGTGTGGCTGAGAGCTCCTAATCACCACAGCCAGCATCACCAGAGGAGAGACACTCCAGACCCACAGCCGTTTTTACAGTCTTAAATAATGCTAGAAGTTAGGACTAGGTTCTTCCCAGTATCTTTCACATTTATATACAGTATATAGTTCTAGGTATGTTCAATCATGGCCTTTCAGTCCCCAGTGAACCTAGCAAGAAGCCAGAGGAACCCCACAGCATGATTTCAGTTATTCTCAACATGGACTCCATAGCTCCTCATAGCTCCATCTAAGGGTAAAGCTGATCTTTGGGCTCGTTGAGGTTATCAGTAAATGCTCAAGATGAGAGCTTACTACTGGGAGTGTACCACCTACATAGCAGACCTAGGTAAGTTACTCACGTTGCATCTGATATGCCAAAACTATGACAATTATAGGCCTCATTCTCATGACTCCGAAGGAATGGTTTGAGGCTCTGTGTGTTCTGGAGTGAGCAGATGCCCTTGGGATACACTTACTTGCAACAGGACATATGCAGATGTGAATGGTGCTCTACTTGAGGAAAATCAATGAACAAGAAAAGGATACAATGATACAAGTGGTGTCCACTTGAGCAAATCAATGAGCAAACAGGTAGCCAATGCGGCAAATGATGCAGTGATACTTAGATTGTTGCCACAATACATAATATTCTGTCTCAAAACTACCATAATTTTTTAAATATATAGTGATATTTTTATTGTGACAGTACCTAATCATACAATTAATTTCACTGTATTCTAAAATATAGTCAAAATTATCAAGAGTAAATGGAAGGGTTATATGAGTCTTCTACACTGGTGCTTAACACCTACCCTTCTGCTGTTACTGTCTACTCATCCGTGTTAACCTCTATTTCTAGTCTCTGTGAATAAAAGTTATATTCTGTTTATTTTGAGATTTTTCCTCTTTCAGGAAGATGCCCTTGATTATTATTTCTTCTTTGATTAATTCTTACTTTTAAATGTCTCTAATGATGTCTATCCTAAACCTCGTGATCAATCTCAGTATCCTGCTTTATAGTCAAAAGAAGTATAAATAGGTGAAGTATATCCTGAAATATTCAACTAGCACTATAATTACTATTTAATTAAAATAGAAAAATACATATATGTACAAAAGCACTAACTCTGCTCAAACTCAAGTTCATAATGGCAAATGACTTGTTTCTTCAAGCCTTATAAAATTGGTAGGCGTTTATTAGAATATGCAAAAATAGAAAGAGGGCTAGGTACTATTCAAATGTTAAAAAAAGAACAGAACATATTTATGTCATTCAACCTTGAGCTTTTACTTCACATCTCTCAGCAGAATTTGGTTCTCACCAAAAGGCCTGTACTGAGCTGAAGAGTACAAATATTGCTGACATATTATGGACCATGAACTGGCAACGTACATCATTAATTTATCCTTTTCTTGCCTTTTTTTTTTGGGGGGGGCTTTTGAGTCACACCCAGTGATGCCTAGGGGTTACTCCTGGCTCTGCACTCAGGAATTATTCCTGGCGGTGCTCGGGATCATATGGATGCCGGAGATTGAACTCCAACAAGCTGCATGCAAGGCAAATGCCCCACCCATTGGCTATTGCCCGGCCCCTGGTTTATCCTATTCTAATCCTGTAACTAAACAATGCAAGATCTTCTGTTTTTTATTGCAATATTTAGATGATGATTACTTGGTGTATCAAAAACCACATTAGTTTTTCTCACCTCTAATCTGAGTTGGTCAAAATATTTCTGGACACCCAGTCCTGTAATAACTGACATGACTCATGAAATCAGCTGTGGCAAAAAAAGTGGTACCAAGACGCATGCACTTCTAGGATTCTTAGTCAGGATCAGCTGAATCCTAGCAGTAATAGTATTGACTCAAGGTCAGTAATAAAACATCTATGTATATACTATCTATATATCTATATATACTGGATATATATGTAGGTTATATGTATATACAGCAGGTAGGTATCTGCCCCTGCATGCAGCAACTCAGGTCAATTCCTGGTACCATTATGAGTGGTCCCCCTGAGTGCACCAGGAATGATCCTGAGCAGGCCAGAAGCTAGCTCTGAGCACTGCCAGTTGATGTAACCTAAACAGAGAAAGAAAAAGAGAAGAAAAGAAAGAAGTCCAAGATAAAATGACAGACTCCCACTTCCAGCTTTTTTTTGGGGGGCTTTTGGCTCACACCTGGTGGCACTCAGGGTTACCTCCGGCTCTGCACTCAGGAATCACTCCTGGGAAGGTGCCCAAATTAATAATCTGAGATGGAACCCGGTCGCAGAGAAGCCAGCCGCGCAGTAAAGTAAATGCCTCACCGGGCTGGGCTATCGCCTGGCTCCCAACCACCTTCCAGTTTTAATAAAACATAAATAAAATTTAAACCATTGTTGTATTAGGTAGAAAATACTGGAAAAGAATTTGGTATTAGTGTTAATATCTGGGTTTATCTGAGTAAAGTTCTCCTCTCTGCCCCTCATTTTCCTTTTTCTTAAGTATCTGCTGGGAACAGTGTCAGCTAATGAGGACCCTTTCTAGGTCTAGGTCAGAAAACCTGTGATGTTTTATCTCCATATATCTCTTATATCATTTCCCCTTCATTTTAGCTCTACTTGAACTATATGATTATGTTTTGTTTTATCTATTCTCTGGAAAGCACATTAAAATGACAAAAATTAAAAAGGCCAGTACAGGTGCTCGGAGTTTCAGTCTTGGCTCTGTGCTCAGAATTATTACTCCAGGTGGGGCCTACAGCAATTTACATGAGGTGTAAGAGCCTTGTGAAAGGCAAGTGGTCCTACCCACTGTATATCTCTCAGCCCTCAGGGGTGGAGTATTGTTTCTAATTTAAGGAAACATGTAGATATTCTTTTATTAAGCAGGAAGAAATGAAAGTCTTTAAAGACTTAATATATAAATAAGAACATCAAAAAGACAACTTCAAGCTCTAAAGTTGTCTGCTTTATTTAAAGGATAAAGCAAGTAATTTTGAACAAACTTCCCAACAAATAAATCTCCTTTTCACCTCCCTATTCCCCACAAAAGGGGGAACAGAATTCTCATTTGACATTCAGAATTGAGTTTTGCATCTTGCTCGTTGTACTACAGAAACCTCTGTGGTGTATATATATATGGAGATA
>JAJIBD010025338.1:0-46244 GCA_021461705.1 Cryptotis parvus | reverse complement strand
ATACTAGTTTGCTCTAAGCAGGCGAGTGTGACCCTTTCAGTACATGAGAACAAGATACTCAGAATCACCCTGGTGCAGATAATAATAAGAAGGACCTTGTGGGTACCATCTAGATTACATGAAGCTCATGAAGTTAAGATGTATTACTTTATACCAGCCCCCTCTCCAGTGTTCTACATAAGAGATAATCTTGGTAGAAAGGATTAGACCTTCGCATAACCTTTGTTTATACCTGCAATAGGGTGTGGCACTACACTCTGTTTAGAGTTCTTTGTTGACCCTCCCGATTGGATTAAATTGGTGTATATAAGGGGGCTGACCTGAGGCCCCTTCACTTTTACCCTTTGGGCCTTTTAGCTTTTGGCTTTTGGCTCCTGTGGCTTTTGGCTTTTGGCTTTTTGCTCTTTGGCCTTTTGCTCCATCTTCTGGGTAGGACTCAGCTCGGGTGAGATCCTCTCTCTTTGTGGGAGACTTAGGATCTTATGTATGGTCTAAGTTCGGACCAGAGCTAAAGTCTGTTCATTATATTGGATTGCTGTGGAAGAGCTTTTGTACTATTAAAAGCCCTTTTGGAACTGCACCGAACTCATGAGTTTTCATCTGTCCTCCAGGCGCCCTCGGAGGTAGAAGAGAACCTCTGTTCTGACACTGTCGGGGACCCGGTGGCCTTCCCCGACACTATGTAGTTCTAAGAAAGAACATAATCCTTCAATTTGCTGCAGCATGGATGGAACTAGTGGATATCATGCTAAATGGGGCTGGTTAAAAGGAAAAGGATAGGGGCCGGAGCGATAGCCCAGCAGGTAGGGTGTTGGCCTTGGCACGCGCCGGCCTATGCCGGCCTGGGTTCGATCCCTGGCATCCCATATGGTCCCCCAAGCACAGCCAGGAGTAATTCCTGAGTGCAGAGCCAGGAGTAACCCCTGAGCGCTGCCGGGTGTGACCCAAAAAGCAAAAAATAAATAAATAAATACATAAATAAAAGGAAAGGGATAGATCAGAATCTCTTATATGTGTGATTTAAAGATATTCATCAAGGTAGAAGTAAAGTGTCAATGGCAACACTGACATTGTGTGAGAACTGATTCACACACAATTGGATTGGGTGTGCTTCTGGAATGGGAACTTGAAAGGATTGTAATTCTATTGGGGTTCAGTGGGGTCCCCAACAGATATTGGGGTTTGGAATGGTCCCCTGGCATGTTCAGAGCAGACAACCATATCCTCCAACCTATGGACCACAGACTTCTTGGTAATCCAAGGCTCTTCTCCTTTAATTTACCCTCTTCTCTCTCTCTCTCTCTCTCTCTCTCTCTCTCTCTCTCTCTCTCTCTCTCTTCACTTCCACTCTCTCCTCATTGAAGTCAAGTCTACTAGTTCTATACCTCACAAAAGTTTGGGAGCTGCAAGTTGCAAAAGGTGATGTACTTTGATCCTGAAACAAGGAGAATGTGTAGGAAGTTCCTCCTTCCCAGTGCTATCTACCAGGCAATCTACCCCAGAGATAGAATCTTGTCCTGGGGCTACAGATCTGCCCAGGACAAAGGCAAAAACGCCACTTATTTTTCTTCTTTCCTTTGCTGGTAAAAAAAATCATCTTAATATTTCTAGACATTTTGTATAAACACAGTAAGAGATACAGACATTTCTCTACACTGAGGATTAAGCTTAAAGTGTGGCTTTTCCTGAGGACATCTAACTATATACCAGACTAAAGTCCTCAGATCAAGTTAGTTTTTTCCTAACCCCAACAGTGTCCTAAATTAAGTACTTATTTTTAGGACACAACAGTTTGTTCCATGACTCTGCTCTTAGCTTATCATCCTGTTTATGACACTCAGTCTGTCCTATGTTGAGGCCAGGGTAGCTTATTCATGACTTGCCCTAGATCCTTCCAAGTCCTGCGATAAGACCCTTCTTTGGGAGTATAGAAAACTAGAATCAATCTAAGGGCAACTGAGGTTGAAGTTAGGAAATATGATAGATGCCCAGAAATAAATATTTCAGAGTTAATTAACTCCTATATTATAAATGCATAGCCTTACCTGTCTTTCTGTGTCTATTCAAAAGGATATAGCTCTAGCAAAAGAATATTCAAAGCTGGAACCCAAACATGAATATCTTTGCAATTGTATATCTCACAGTGGTATAATATAAAAAATTAAAAAAAAAAGAATATTCCAAGGGCATACAGGAAAGATAAAAGCAATAGTTTAGAAAATAAGGGCACCTGGTTAGGAAACGAATACCTGCCAAGTAGGAGACAGAGGACTACAAACAAAAGTAATCCAACATGAAAGATTTATAAGTTTAAGCTAGTTTTTAAATTTCTGTTTCCTTTTAAAAACTAAACCAAACCAAGGTAAAATATTTCTTAGTTTGTTGTTAGGTTTTGCAGGCCAATTGATATTGGCCTGGAGTGCTTGATAGGGTTTCCCATGAGTTTATTGTTATACAGATTGCCTTATAATTCAGTTATGACACTGTCTTCCTGGAAATAGAAGCATAGAAGTATAGCATAATTTCTAAATATAAAGAGCTAAGTCTCTCAAGTTAGACCTCTGTCTCAAAAGCCCCCACAAGTTCAAGTTGCCATCTTGGCTTATTTATTAAAGAGTGGAAGTTATAAACTACAAGTCTCTACAACTACTCTCTTTGGAATTCAGGTCTCATAGCTAGCTAGATTACTTCTGCTTTCTGACAGACTAGCTGCAAATAAGTCAATTCTGAGAACACCTTTGTAGGTTTGATTAATTTTCCAGAATAGCACACTGAATTCAAGAAGCCAGATTACCAAGTTAATTACTGATTTATTGCAAATGAGGTTACTTAGGGAAAAGTCAGAAGGAAGAGAAGTATAGGGTATGGTATGGAGAAATGGCAAAGAAATCATCTTCTTCAGGCATACCTGCTCTCCCAAATTTTCACATAAGTACCTGTTCTCTGAAACTCTCTAGAGCTTTTCTTTTGGGAATTTTTAGGAGGCTTCTTAACATGGGAATGGTTAATTAATTTATTGGCCATTGGAATAAATTGAGAACAGAATGGGAACAGAAGAAACTAGAAGTTCCAACTCTTTTTATCACCTAGTTGGTTTTCTGGAAACCCTTCTCTATATTTAAGTGCTTCTCTAAAATTTATCTCATTAACTTATGTTAAAGAGGCCTTAGTCACTCTCAATGTTTAGAAAACTCAAAAATTTCCTGTGGAACATGAACTGGTGAGAAGTATCAAATATATATGAGAAATGTATTTTGCTCACCCGCATGGCAAATATCTATGATATAAATTATAATTTCACAGTAGGTCATTTTTAATTTCCTCAGAGGAAAGACAGCTTATAGAAAGATACTCAAAATTATCTTGCCAAATAAATCTATTATGAAAGAATGTGATTTTAAAAACTAAATCAGAGTGAAACAAAAATTTCTTCACTCCAATCTTCACTCCTAGGCAACCAGTTTTACCTCTAATAGCTTATTTTACTCTTTTCTTACCTATTTTTAAGTCAGATATATATTATTACCTCTTTAAAAAATAGCATATATACATATTAACTTCTTATTATATACATATTTTCTTCTTATTATGGTCAGTGAGATATGACCATATCAGAGCTATGACTAGCTCTCTTATAATAACCATTTAATATTCTATCATCTAATAGTTATATCATATCTCTACTTAAATCCTTATTTAATATTCATAATGTAACACATAGTACATAAATATCATTAACTACAGTTCCATGACATATACTATGATTTCATTTCTGGTATTTTCCATTATTCTCTGTTCTTTTGTATGCTTGCTTGCTTGCTTTGTGTGTTTTGTGGTCATCTTCTGTGTATGTTCATCCCTCCCCCATTAACTATTTTTTAAACTATTTTTTAAACTATTTTTTAAATTTTTATATATTGTTTCTTCTGAAAATTTCTATGTAGTTAAATATGTAAAATGAATCAACACCTCCTGAAGCTCCCATCTTCTCACTTAATTTTAGTGTTTGCTCTGTAGACTGGATGCACAGCTAAGAGTCTTCGGAAGTCCCTTTGCCTCTCTATCGAATGATGGTTTGTGAAATTCTTAGTCTACTCTTTCATTTAGTAGTACATTTTTTGTTCACGCAGTTATGTAGGTCTGACATAACTACTCTCTTCTCAACCTTGAACTGTAATTTAACTGTCAAGAATTGGCAGAATTGAAAATAGATATGAATCTGCAAATAAGGAAGGAATAATTTTCTGAGAAGTTGCAGTGTTGTTTAGAAGAAACTTGTTCTGTTGCTGCTATCAACCACCGACTCATAATTTTCATTTGCATCTTATTTGGGATTTTAAACTTTCTCTCTAGATGCCATTAGAATTTTAAAATTATCTCTGTATCTATAACTTCCTGAAAGTTCACTGTATTCAATATTAGTATTTATTTATTTATTCATTATGCTTGGCATATGATGGAGCCTATTAACCTGGAGACACATATTCCAGGGAATGCTTTTATTACTTAGAAAACATCCTCTCCATCATTTTCTCTTTTACTTTAATACAATTCCAGATAGAGTACTGGACCTCCTAGAATAACCCTTTATATCTTAGCTTCTCTCTGTTTCTGTACACTTCTAAATTAATTTTCTTATTTCTGTGTGGTTTCCTTGGCGTTACATTGTTTGTCTATGCCTCATGAGAAAATATTCCCTTCTGTAGACTTGGCAAAGTTGAGCAATCGTTATATTCTGACTTTACTTTTTGAGCAATCATATGCATTCTTATACAAAGCTCTGACTTCATATCCTGCTTTGCTCCATAATAATAACAACACACAGACACAAACACACACATACACACGTTCTCTTTCTCTCTCTCACTCACAACACATACACACATACTTTCACACACATAAACATACAAACACATACACACATACTCTCTCACAGACACACAGACACACAGACACACAGACACACACACACACACACACACACACACACCTCTTAACCAGAAATTCCTGAAATTCACCTTTCACACAGAGTCAAGAAAGGCCTTAGAAACAGCCTATCTTACTAAACTTGTACCAATTATAATATCATGAGTCTCTCTCAGGACTGAATGCAGCAGCACTGCCTGAGATCAACTGCCCACAGAAAGCAAGAAGTTGTAGTTGATTTGATGGCAAAAGCTACGCACAAGTTGAGGAGTATGACAGAATTGCAAAAGATAGGCGGTTCATGTATCCTTTCTCAAGACTCTACCACCCCCCCTTTCAAAACCATTGCTTATACTTCCTAAAGAAAATCAGCATGATGAAACTCTCAGTGTTACCTCCTTTGTGCTCCACTGTGAGGAAAGTAAAACACTGGGAACATATCCTTACTTGCTTGTTAATTCCTATTACACACAGAACCAAAGAATCTGAGATCTATAACATAATGAGATCTTTACATTAGTAGTATAATTTTAAAATTCTAATTTCTCTTTGCTCTTACTACAGTTTTCACACTTTATATTTTTATTTCATTAGTGGATTAACCTGAGTTATAACTTTTCAATTCCCTGCAACACCTCTGAGTTAATTGTAAAAATATTGATGGGAAAGTACCTGTAGTATTAAAGCATTTCTTAAATATCTGATCATACACTTATTTTTTAAGAAAACAGCATTTAAATGCTGATTGCAAGTCCTACATGTCTTGACAACTAATGATCCTCGTTGTAATTAACTAGAGATCCAGGGATTTTATCTGATTAAGTAGATATCCAGGCTTTCTACTGGGTATACAGTTTCTAATATTTTCCCTATATAAAGGCCCAAATGAGTTCATGTCCTTTCTGAGCATGATATCCATAACTCCAAAACCTGATTTTATAATTCTTTCAAGTAGTGGATCTTTAACTACAGGAAAGATTATATAGACATTTAATTCCTGAGAATGAAGGTAGGGATTAGAGACAACTATCCCTTAAACAAAGGACCTCTCATTATCAGCTTCTTGATTTTCTTTGATCTGATACTTCTAATTTCTGAAAGTTGACAGGGTAGTTCACTCAGATTCCCATCTGTAATTTCCTCCGACATCACCTATACACCTCTTGTTTTGACCCACCTCTGCTCTGTTAAATGATTGAACACTCCCCTCTCTACGTCCTTCTTCAAGGTTTATACTTTGGAAATTTATACATTCTAAGCAGACACAAGATAAAGTTCAGCACCTATAATTTTACTCCTGTTGTTCTTATTTTGGAGTGATTTCTAAGATTAGAACTTCTCAGTGACATCATTCATTTCACTGCCCATCGTGGTAATTACTAGAGCATCAATAGACTTTATTAGTACAGGAAAGATTCATGTTTATTTTAGTGAGGTTAGTAAATTGTTCTCTTCTAATTAGAAAATCTCTGTCATGTTTGTATTTCTTCATATGCCTAGCATGGATTCTCACCAAAATGATTTAATTATTCCCTTCCTGAAATGCCTAATACATAAACATATTAGAAAATCTAAGGCAAGAAATCAAAAAGAAAACAGTTATTTTGTCTCTGGAAGTTCCTTAACAGTGTGGGCTTTATGTATCAAATTAGTGAGAGAAAATTAGACTAAGATATCATATACAGGCAAAATATAGAAGGAAATTCCTTTCGCTCCTTCCAAGAGAAACTTATATGTACAAATAAATCTGAGGCATTTCAGCAAAAAAAGTTTCCTTTTGGGAACATAAAGTAAAAGATGACAATGAAACGAAATTGAGATATTTGAAATTCAGTTAGGTGGGTGCAAAACTTTGCTCAAGTGATTACTTCTTCACAATATTTTCTACATTTCAACCTAAGAACAAAAACTTAAATTTGCTTCCTTTGGGGTTTGCCATTTAATGTTATTAGCTCTTCTAACTCTGTTTCTGTACACCTGCATTCATGTATTACCTGCACCTCTACCACTACTAGGAGCATCCCACTAACTGCAGCCCAGTCCACAGCCCTCTTCACGAGGTTGTTATTCATTTGTTCCTTTGAGAAAATCACCACCTGAGTCTCTCTTATTATCCAAGCGAATCAAAGTTTTACTCCTATTATTATTTACTTTCTTACATCAATCTTATTGAAGCTCTTCTCACAGCTACGGAAAGGGGAATAGTTATAGCCCAGCTTAGCATAAGAACCACCATTTTAAAGCAGCATTGCGCATCCGTAGCTAAATTAATGGAAAATTACAGGCACCGCAGTTGTGCATTGAAGACAGATACTAAAGACTGCGAAGTTAGCAAAAGAAAGCCTGCGACACAGGATGTAGAAAGCCTGTGACCAACCGGCTCTCAGAAAAGTTCTGAGATGAGCCCCCAGATGGCATAGAAGCACAACACAGTGGTTGCACAACGTGAGCCAGCTAGAAGCGACCAATCAGAATAAAGAAGAGGACCAGGGGTCAGCCAGTTCCCAGGAAACATAGACATCCCCTTCTCCACCCCTCCCCCCACACCAGCTTACCAGATCTACCAGATGCAAGCGTCCAAATCATTTGAAAGGTTACCATGAGAAAATGAGAAACTGGTGGTCAACCAAGGGGGAATGGGCTTGTGGTTTTAGGGTTTATAAGGAACTTTGACATCGGAGTAGGGGTCGCTGCTCTTTCTTAGAGGATATGGCTCTGACTGGTCAGTTTGGGGACTCGACTTGTGGCTAATAAATAAAGTCTTTGTTGCATAGCCTTTTGCTTTGAGCGTTCCTTCGGATACCAGACACTAACACTTACAGTTAGAATACTGTCAGTTGACCAAGCCAAATGTACTTGCCACACCTGAGCAAGATAAAGGAAAAAGGATTTTGATGGGCGGGGAGATCTGCTTCTGCAGCAGTGATTGTGCTGCGAAATGAGAGCAGGCAGGAGGCTGCAGGGTCAGCAGCTGGCAGAAATCACGTCAACAGGCTTCACTTTAACCGTGTACTCTGCAGCTATGGCAACAAGTTCTCATGGACATTCAGCTGAGTGAGGGGCCTCCAGTCATCTGTTAATTTTTTTTTCACTACCTGCTCTTCAATTGCCTTTCTTCTCAAGTCATGGAAGTAAGACTCTCACCAGTACATGCATTTTTTTTTGGGGGGGGGATATATTGATAGTTGAAAGAAGAGAAACAAAAATTGCAAATCTTAATCTATAAAATGACCCAAAATGGTATAAATTGACAGCTATTTTTAGTAAACAGTATTTCTTTTCTTTTTTTTCTTTTTGGGTCACACCCAGCATGTTCAGGGGTTACTCCTGGCCTGGCTCTGCACTCAGGAATTAGTTCTGGTGGAGCTCAGGGGGGACCATATGGGATGCAAGGGATTAAACCTGGGTTGGCCCAGTGCAAGGCAAATGCCCTAACCACCTTACTATCACTCTGGACCCCAGTTTTTCTATCACTGTATCACTGTCTTCCCGATCATCATCGATTTGCTCAAGTGGGCCCCAGTAACATCTCCATATGTCCTGTCTCATGCTAGTAGAGCCCAAGGGCATCTGCTTGCTCCAGGAACATAAAGAGCCTCAATCCATTCCGAATGAAGTCTATAATTGTTACTGGTATTTGGCATGTCAAATACAACACGGGTAGCTTGCCAGGCTCTGCCGTGCAGGTAGCAACTCTTGTAGTCATCTCTAAGTCCAGCATTTATTGATTTGAATATTATCAGCCTGTAGATTATCACTATCACTATCTTCCCTTTAATCATCTATTTGCTAGAGCGGCACCAGTAACATCTCCATATGTCCTGTCCCATGCCAGTAGAACCCAAAGGCATCCGCCCGCTCCAGGAACACAAAGAGCCTCAAACAAATTATATTAGGTCACGGGAATGACCCAATATAAATGTTACTGGTATTTGGCACATCAAATACTGCACGAGCAGCTTGCCAGGCTTGCCGTAGCGGGTAGCATACTGTTGTAGTCACCTCTAAATAAAGTCATTTATTGATGAACCGCGTGGCCACTAGCAGCTGCGTGAGCCGGGCTGTGATAGTCTGGTCTGCTGGGTGGAGTTGTGACGAGAGGGAAGTCCGATGTGGAAAATGGCGGGCCCCATGGGGTAGGGGAGGGTGGTCTGGCTTGTTGTGAGGCTCTGCTGGGGTGGCAGGCCAGGGGTAGGAACCCGCCATGCCTCCCGGGTGCCTCATGAGCAGCTGGGCACAGGGAGAGCAAGTAGCAGCTCTGCCCCATGTCTGAGAGTCTCTGGTTCAGCGTACCTGGGCCGGATTGAAAAAAAAACTGCTGCAGGGTGGCTGTCGATGATCTGGGCCTATAGATTATATGACTATAAAATTCTTATATTAAAGAAAAAATAACTTCTTACATTTTTCCAAGCTTGAAGATTTAAGGAATCAGAATCAAGGTTCTTGTCATCCACCTTGAATCTAGAATTTTCAACACCTGAGTAACAAAATGAACAAGTCAGTTTACCTTCCTTGGGTCTATACATCTGCATTCAAAATGTACCTTTATTTGAGAGAGAGAGAGGGGAGAGAAAGAGAGAGTGAGAGAGAGAATGGAAGAAACAGTTATCTATGGGAAACATATTTGAACACTTTACTAATTAAGCAAAGCTAAGAATGCTATGTTCCCTCATTTTGTAAAGCAGTAACCAAGTGATGATATAGGTACCATTATAAAGGTAATCTAAGTTTCAGGGACTCAGAGACAAACTTCTGAGGCTATTTTGGATTGAAATAGCAAATATGAAAGAAGAGGGGCAAAGAATAATATTTTTCTATAATAATTTTCCCCCATAAATTAAAGCAACTCTTAGAAAAAAAAGTTTCAATAAAGCATTTGATTTAATTCAGTACAATGCAAATACTCTTGAGAGCCAATGGGACATAAGATACCATATAGGTAAAGAGGATATATTGTACAAAAGAGTATTTTAAAAGGAAAAGGACTTTAGCCCTACCTTTTGGCACTACCCAAGCTGATAATCAGGTTAAGAATTAGTAGAAACATGGAAGCAGTATATGAAAACAAGTAGAAATATAGGGATAATATAAGGTATAATATGACAAGATAAAAGTATAGAAAAGTTATAGAAAGTTTTGTTTCCAATTTAATAATCCATCATGAGGCTCTCCAAGTGTAAAGTTAAGGTGCTTGCTCATTGTCTTTTTTGTGTGTGGTGGAGAGAAGTCTATATTTAAAATAAAGAAATCACAGTCATCTTATGGTATTTTTTTAATTGATAAGGTTTATAATAGACCTGGAGACAATACCAATTGCAATAGTTTAATATTTGAAAATGAATATTTTCTTAGAAATCTTAAAGACGGTCTTTGAGGGCCAGAGCAATAGCACAGCAGGTAGGGCATTTGCCTTACACACAGCCGAACTCGGGTTCAATACCCACATCCCATATGGTTCCCCGAGCACCACCAGGAGTAATTCCTGAGCAAAGAGCCAGGAGTAGCCCCTGGAGCATTGCCAGGTGACCCATAAAGCAAAAAAAAAAAAAAATTAAAAATAAAAAAAAATTAAAAATAAAGATGGGCTTTGAAACATCTTTCAGCCTTTTATCGAAGTCGAGATTGTGGAGTTTTAACTGGGACCATGATTAGGCTTATGAAGGGTACTTAAAGGGGGAAAAGCTTAAAAGGAACTCTGTCCAGAGGCTATAAAAGGAAGCCTGAAAAGAAGAGAAGAAGCAGAATTTCTTGGTCTATAGGGCAGGGAACCTTGGGTAAGGAGAGAAACTGTGTAACTAGTCAGGCTAAGAATCCCAAAGTGCAGAAAGATTGAGATAATTTTCTTTTAGAGCTCTATTCTGAGTGAACTTAATCACCTAAGCTAAGAAGGGTAAAATTGGTAGCAAACTTGTCTAGTCTGAGAGGGATGGAGATAAATGCCTAGTCTCCACTCTAGCAAAAATAAACCCATACATAAAATCTCCATATTTGTCTCAAAGGGACAGAGAAGATATCTGAGAACAGCTTCACAGTATTTACTACCTTTCAGCCTCCTTGAAAATACTTTTTCACTGGGAATGGAGAGCCTTAAGAAAGGCAACAAGGCCAACTGGGCCAGGGGCCAATAAGGCCTTAGAGGACAAAAAAACCTGGTGTCAGTAAAGAGAAAAAAGAGTGACTGCGACTATGCCAAAAAAAGATGGCAAGAAACATTGCCAGAGATAATTGTGGCAGCAAAAGACTTTACAGAAAGTTGACTACGTATTACTAACTGACCCATACCAGGAGGCCCTTTGCATTTCCTTTCTGGATATTGGAAAGCAAACTGAAAGATATACAGAAAGAGACATTAACCCTGTTAGGTGGTATGAAACTTAAATTAAGGGATTTAAATCCTGATTTAAATTTATTAAAATTTTATTAAACTTAATTAAATTCATTACAATTCTAAAATTATTAAATCTATTAAAATAAACTTTATTTTTATTGAATAAAATTCAAATGGCAAAATTCAGTCTTATTTCTATAGCAAGTTGGTGGTTAAGTAAGTTAGATTCATTTTTAGAAAACAATTTTTTTCCATAATGATATAAATTAGCAACTAAATTTTATATGAGTCAATGTGTACAGGGGATCAAATACAAAGGTTCACACTAAGTGCTGTGGCAAACTGAAGGACCAAGGATTGTATTAAATTGGAGGTCAGAGAGATTAAACCAGGATTTTTAAAACATGTTTTTTGAAACATTTTTACTGATGGAAAATATGTATTATGTGACTAGTAATGACAATATGTTATTATATGACTAGTAATTCCAACACCACATCCATTAACAAGGTACTGAATTTTCTCTCCGACCTCCAAGAATTTATAAATATAATATTTTTTTTCCTTTTTTGGGTCACACCCGGCAATGCTCAGGGGCTACTCCTGGCTCTGCACTCAGGAATTACTCCTGGCGGTGCTCGGGGGACCATATGGGATGCCGGGGATCGAACCCAGGCCAGCAGAGGCTGGCTGCATGCAAGGCAAATGCCCTACCCGCTGGGCTATCACTCCAGCCCCAAATATAATTTTTTTAAATTTTAAATGACCCCCAGAAAAGACCAATTCTATGAATATGGAAACAGGGTATTTGAGACTCACTGGTCTAGATCAATACTGAAATTCCTTGAATATGGTCAACCATAATCCACTACTATTTGGTACCTTTCCATACCATTTTGCCTATTAGTTCCCTGAAAGCTTTCAAGAAATGTTTTCTTACATAAGTCTTACATAAGTTATAAGAGAAACTCAATGCATAAATTTATAGGCATTAAATTGTTTCTGAAAACATATTTTTTATTAAAAATGTCAAGAATCAGACACTGCTAAATAAAATGTGAGTCATCATTTTCCACTCAAAAGCTAACATTTAATGATGCAATCAGAGTTTTAAAGCCATAAGACTTCTATACTTTTATCTATAAACTTGGCATCTAGCATCACAACAAATCACAGCAAAGTGAAAATCCGTCATTCCATCTGGAGTGACTGAGAATTGGAAGAGTGCTTTTGTCTACGGTCTAAAAAAGAACCCAAATCTGAAGCAAACTAATTATCACTTTTCACTCCTTCAAGGAAACAAATAAAACAAAAAAGAATTTTCACAATCTATCAAATACCTATAGGAGCTCAGTTTTTAAAGCATATTCACCAATCATTATAAAAGGCCAGAATTGTTTAATTTCAAAATATTCCATAAAATATGTTTTTTATAGTCTTGTAGTTATATATTTGTCTTTTGGTTTTGGAACACATCCAGCAGTGCTTAGATATTACTCCTTGCTCTGTGCTCAGGAATAACTCCTGGCAGGCTCAAGGGGCCAAATGGAGTTCAGTTGTGTGCAAGACAGGCATCTTACCTGCTAATCTATCTCACTAGTACTGTTTCGTTTTCCCTTCCTTTTTTCTTCAAAATCTTACTAAAGCACCATAAATTACAGTTATTCATTGTTGGTTTTTAACATACAATGCTCCATCACCAGTCCTACCAGTGTCAACTTCCCTCCAAAAGTGTTCCCAGATTCTCTTTCCTACACACTCACCCCAACCTCAGTCTGCCATTTTGACAGGCACCTTGTCCATTTGGGTATTAAAGTTTGGGTAAAGTGACTTCCAGTGTCATCGACTATGTGGCTTGGATATTGAGCTCTGTCTTTCTTTAACATCAACAATTTACCTGGGTCTCCTTGACCCTCACCCCCATTGCTTCTCATCTCTCTATATCTCTTCCCCTTCACTCTATTTTTTTCTTCTCCTCCCTGGACTCAAGCCTCCCTCACCTTAACCATTGCATTTAAGAGTAACTGGGTGAGGAAGTGTTTTTCTATTTAAACATAAATGTTTAATATTTATGTTAAGCCATAGTTTTCCTTAGAATGGTTAATGTTGAACTTCTCTAATCTTTATTTTTAATTCTATTATATAAATATTTTCAGATTGAAAGAGATCCAGATTTTCTTAGATTTTATTTAAAAAAAAGTATTTACTGGGGCCGGAGCAATAGCCCAGCGGGTAGGGTGTTTGCCTTGCACTTGGCTGGCCTGTGCCGGCTCGGGTTTGATCCCCAGCATCCCATATGGTCCCCTGAGCACCGCCAGGAGTGATCCCTGAGTGCAGAGCCAGGAGTAACCCCTGAGCATTGCCGGGTGTGACACAAAGAGAAAAAAAGTATTTATAATCATGTGCATGTGAACTCATTTATCAGAAATTTAAATGTTCAAATACCCATGTTATTTAAGGTTTCTGGAGAACCACAATTTCAATTAATTCCAAATTGTTATAACAGTGAAAAGCAGATCAATAGTGTTTGAACTATAAAGCCATGTTAATTTTTTCCTTTCTCAGAACCAAACTGTACATGAAAATTCCAATAAAATGACACTGTTTTGAATTACACAGCTTCTCATAATTATCCACAAGTTTTATTTTTGCTATGCCCCAGTAGAGTACAAGAATCTTATTCATAATGGCAGAAAAAATATCATTTAGTCTGAAGAAATGCACATAGACCTGGTCTTTTTTTTTTTATAAAACTCTCACTTCTTAACGACTGATGATTATTAAGATTGACTTAACTCCTTTCAGATATGAGTATCAATTTTTAGATTTATTTTCTAATTGAAATTTTATAAGATATAAAAATTAAATATCCCATATGTAATTATTATTTGCAATTGTCTGAATTTTGCGTACTGATTGCTCCCCTTTGCCCCAGTGTTCTATGAGTAGATACAGTTTTATGTCATTCTCTAATTAAACATTGGAGCATTTTAAAATATCTGCCAGTGGTTTATTTTACTAACAAGCAGTTGTGTACTAATATTGAAGACCTTCATAGCAATAGCAAAAACTCAGTTGATTAAAATTACTCTTAAGAAAGTAAAAAACTCAGGGCTAGAGTGATAGCACAGCAAGTAGGGTATTTGTTTTGTACTTGGCCGACCCAGGTTTGATCCCCAGCATCCCATATGGTCCCCCTGGGCACCGCCAGGAGTAATTCCTGAGCAAAGAGCCAGGAGTAACCTCTGAGCATTGCCTGGTGTAACCCAAAAACAAAAAAAAAAAACACACCAAAAAAACTCAGTTGCATTAAAATTACTCTTAAGAAAGTAAAACTAATGCCCTTTTATCATATAACTTGGTAGAAATCCATAGCTTGGTCTCCTGGGTAAATGGAAGTTAACAGGTAAATAGAGATTGATAGAGGGAATAGACAGAGCTCAGGCTTGAAAAAGGAAACCATCAGAAGAGAAGAATGTCGAAATAGATGAGGAAGATGGTAGCAGATGAGAAACAGGAGCAATAATGGCAGAACAGGGGTAGCAGAGCTGCATATTAAGGAAGAGAGAAAGTTGAATGTGTGGGCAGCCAGGGAAGAGAGCACCCCACCCGATTAGGGTGACAGTGAGGCCTGACAGATATACTGGACACTGGAAGAGCTCTGTAGAAAGCTAGAAGTGCTCTGTAGAAAATTGGAAGAGCTCTGGAAGAAACTGGGTGAAACTCTGTAGAAACTAGGTGAAACTGAAGAGTTCTCTAGAAGGCAAGGAAATAAACATTGGAGTCAGAGATTGGCAGGCAAGTCTATAAATGAATAACAGAAATGCAAAAAGTAAAGTTGGAACAAAACAGACCACTGATTTTGGCTGTCTTAATGAGCTTTAATTAATGGCTTTTACAGAAATCCTCCCATGTCAATCTCCAGAGTAGTTTAAAGAAACTTCATGAATGCAAATGAGCTATAATTAAATGCATAGTTTTAGTGGTCTTTAATCAGTTGTTTTCCACTGCATGTGTGAATGATTGAAGGTGTGAATATGAATTCACCAGCAAATGAGCAGGATGCACAAAGATCTTTTAATCCTATGAACTGTATTTCTGTCTCTAAATGAAGCTGCTGTTCAGTATTCATAACATTTAGGAGATTCCGTTGCTAATTTCCCGAACTATCTCTGCATAACATTCTTAATTCCTCAAAAACAATCAGCTTAGTTGTAAAAAAGCACACACATGCACGCACGCACACACACACACACACACACACACACACACACACACACACACACACACACACACAGCAATCTGCTACGTGCAATTTGTCCTTAGCTTCTGGCCCAAGAGGCTAAGAAGGGGAAGGGTCAATGTCCCTTTTAATTTGCCTATGTCTGTAGTATTCTTAGACATATAAACCTCATAAATGATATGCTATTCTCAGAAATGAAGGAACATTGGACTTAACCTTGTCAGTGACCCTTATTTAGGCTGGATTCTGATGTGCTTTAAGGTGACACATGAGTTTATCTTGTAGAATCTCTTCAACTGACTGTTAGGGTCTGAGAAGTCACCTAGGTGGCAGAAACTTCAATGTGGAAAACATAATGCCACGTGCCACAATATTAGTTTATGTTCTAAGATATAGCAATGCCTGATTAAAGAGCATAAATTATGAATTTAGTTCACAAATAAGATGGCCTGCTTCTTGAGATCACTATAATTTTTTTTCCTTTCATGAGAACTTATTTCTTAATCAAACTTTATGAGTTTTAAATTCCAAATTGCCTTATAAGCTAGTATTGATGTGCACCGTTCTTTATTTATTGTGAGTCACAGTTCCCAATATACTTGGAATATCCTTACATTCACTAAGTATTCCATGCTTTGAAGTGACAGAAAGGGGGTAAATGTCTCCAATTCTAATAGTTCTAAAGTAGTGGGATTGTTAATGTAAGGCAATTGTTTAAAAGCAAAAGTATAGTTCAACTTTAAGAAGAAATAGATTTTACATCAAAATTATTTTTTTTAAATAGTGTTGGAGATAAACTTAAAATTTACATTGCACCTTTGATTTTTGTAGGCTCCTTTTCAGATTATTTTCAGGAAAATATCTTAATACACAATAGTTGAAATCACTAATTAATAAATATGGCTAGAAACTTAGCTATCTTTTTAGGTCACATGTACATATGAATTGACTAAAGAAAATTAGAAGTGCTCTCTAAATTAAAAATAGATAGAACTGGATCACACACCTAACACAAAAGTCAATTCAAAATGGATCAAAGACATTGAGATCAGATCAGAATCCCCAAACTACATTGAGGAAAATATAGGCAGAACACTCCAAGATCTGGCCCTCAAAGTTGTCAATGATACAATACAACTGGCGAAGATGGCAGAATAAAAAATAAACTTAGACAATCAAATTAAAAAACTTCTATAGAGCAAGTAAACATGGGAAGAAATTAAAAGACAACTAACTGAATATGAGAAAATATTTGCAGAAAATATTTGCAGAAAATATTTGCATATCAAATAAAGGGTTGATATCCAGAATATAGTACTGAATATCACCAAAAAAAAACTAAAAAGTCCATTAAAAATGGGGAGAGTAAATGAACTGGAGCTTTCATATGAGGAAAACCAACACATGGCCAACAGGCACTTGAAAAAAAAATGTTCTTCATCACTTATTAGGGAAATCCAAATAAAGACAACAATGAAATACTGTTGGATGACATGCCCTACTTTAAGTTCCAGTTACACTTAGCTTGCAGCCCCTCGCAGCTCTGCTAGGAGGCTTTGAATCAGCTCTGGTGCTTGTAATAGCCAGACGGCCACCTGAGTTGTTTACCTGTATTCATCTCTACATAGCTCAACCCACGATGGGCCAGGCTGGGATAAAATAAGCTGGGAGAAGAGAGAAAGCCTTTTCTCCATTTTGGCTTCCCTTGTCGTTTTGTTTCTCCGTACACTCCATTCTCTGTTGGGCTTACAACACATGGTGCAGCCATTTTGGCTTACACCTGACTGGGGCCTAGCTGGGAACCCAGAGTCCGGAGTTTTCCCTGCTCTTGGCTTGTATATCAGAACCTGTGATAGTAAAGCCATTTAAAACTGTGCCAGATTCTTGAGTTTTCATCCATTCCCGCCGGCTTCAGAGGTAGAAGGAAACTTGCTTCCTGGTATTGCTGGGGACTCCAGCGGCTCCCCGACAAGATATCATTTCACACCAGTGAGAAAAACACATGTCAAAAATACTGGGAACAAACTCTCTTGGAAGGATGTGGTTAAAAAGGAACTTTTGTACACTGCTTGTGGGAATGTTATTTTGTTCAATCCCAAGGAAAAAAAATACAGAGTGTCCTCAGTATACTTAAAGTTGAATGGCCATAAGGCCCCGCATTTTTTGGCATCTAGCCCGAGGACAGAAAAACATTCACTCAAAAGTACATATGCACACCATTAATTATTGTATCACTCAGTATAATAGCAAAGATTTGGAATCAAACTAAATGTTCAACAATAGATCAGCGGATCGTGAAGTTGTAGTTTATATACACAAAATGGAATATTACACAGCTGCCAGAAATAATAAAATCATGCAATTCAAGGCAACATGGATGATGTGGAAGACATTATGTTAAATGAAACAGAAGAAGAGTAAACACAGTATGATATCACTTATTTGTATTATTTAAAGTAACTGGATGAGGAAATGAAATGGTCTAAAGGGGGATACCTAGATCCCCTTTTGCTCCCCTAGGATCAAGAAGGAAAGATGAGTGGAGAAGTGGGAGAGAGAGATGAAGAGCAACAGGGATCAGGGTCAAGGTGTTGTAGGCAGGCAGACGGGGGTCCCCACATGGCAATGAATTCTTGCCATAAGGTTGTCCAGATTCACATGTTTGGAAGCCGGAACCAAGACTTGATAAAACCTTCAGTAGGCCCTAAGGAATCCAGAGAAACCTGTCTCAGTCAGGCCCCTAATCTGGTTACATTCCAGGACAGAAGATCCAGCAGGAACAGAGGTCTAGAAAAGGAGATTTTCCACATTTCGCCTGACCTTGGATATTGGTATCACAATATGTGTGTGTGTGTGTGTGTGTGTGTGTGTGTGTATATATATATATATATATATATTATATATATATATATATGTGTGTATATATATATATATATATATTTTCCTTGTACAGACCCTGAAGGAACTGTTTGAGGCTCTTCATATTCCTGAATCAACCAGATGCCATTGGGCTACATTGGCCGGATAGGGTCCAATGGAAATGTTACTGGCGCCCGCCGAGCAAATCGATGAACAACGGGATTCAAGTGATCAGTGATCAAGTGATATATATTTATGTCATGCAAATAAATGCAGTCATTCTATATCTCCTGGCTAATTTCACTCAACATGATCCTCTCCATGTCCCTCCATTTATAAGCAAATTTCATAACTTCATTTTTCCTAACAGCTGCATAGTATTCCATTGTGTAGATGTACCAAAGTTTCTTTATCCAGTCATCAATTTTTGGGCACTCTGGTTGTTTCCAGATTCTGGCTATTGTGAATAATGCTGCTATGAATACAAAAGTAGGGATGGTGTTTCCGCTGTGTGTTTTTGGCTTCCCAGAGTATATTCCCAGGAGTGGTATGGCTGGGTTAAATGGGAGTTCAATTTCTAGTCTTTGATCTTGCCAAAGGTCGAAACTACCACAAATGTGTGGGAGCAGAGGTTAGGTAAGACAGAGAAAGGAACAGTGGACCAATGATTGTCAAAAGTCTACTACAATCCACAACATGTAAGAGAGTGAAGAGAGAGTGAGAGAGAGAGAAAGAGAAAGAGAGAAAAGAGATGGAGAACCTGCCATGGAGGCAGGTTAGGGGAGGGGGAGGGTATCGGGGACATTGGTGGTGGGAGGTGGGCACTGGTGGAGGGATAGGTGCTGGAACACTGTATGGCTTTAAACCCAAACATGAACATTTTTGTAATTGTCAAAAATAAAGAAATAAATGTATAAAAAAGAGATTTTCAAAGAATACCACTCCCAAAGTCTACTCCCCTTGGCAACAGCCCTAGCAACCTAGGTTGAAGTAACTTGTGTTACTTATGAGAGGCCAGAAGGAGAGATAGATGTCACATATGGGAGCAACTTGGGGAGAAATCTCCAAAAGCTGTCCTGACCAAAGGACATCACACATATGCTACCTGGGTTCACATGCTGCCTGGAGCCCATGTGGCCTTACACATGTGGAGCTCGAGCACATATGTTGTCCGCATCTCCCCTCTTGAGAAGTGTACTCTCTCTCTCTTACTTTCCTTACTCCTTCCCTTTCCTAAAACCTCCTGAATAAAACCTGTTTTACTTCACTGCTCGTCAACTCCTGAAAATTCTTTTTCTGTGAGGAAGACAAGAAACCTGAGGCAACCCTGGGTAAGGCCTAGGACTGACTTTCCTTTCCTGAAAAGAGCAATTCCTCGCTCCAGCCTGAGTCCGAGGCTCCCCGAGAAATCTCGAGTGGTGGAGATCAGCTCCCATGCCTAGAGATCAAGTGGACATCAGGTGTGGCTTGACAGCCACCTCGTGGGGCTGGTGGGGCTCAGGCCCACACCGTGCAGGGAAATATCGTAGGCTTTTTCAGTCCTTAGCCTGTCCAGTGGATCCCGGGAGGAAGAGCGATTGGGGAGAAAGCGACCATCTCTCTCTCCTTCTGGCCTCACATAAGCCACCCGTGAGGCCCACCTGCATCAGAGATATATCAGTGGTATTAAGGAACAATAGAGCTAAATACCCAAGCCACAGAGTCAACAACACCAAAATCACCAGACCCAAACTTCAATAATCACACATAAAAAGGTGACAATCAAAATAACAGACCTGGAGTAGTCTGGAGGTTATAGAAGAGGAAACCTTGGGATACTGGTGGCGGGAAGTTGTTACTTGGGTCAAGATTGGTAATGGAACATTGTATATCTAAGACCCACCTATGAATAACTTGGTAAATCAAAGTGCTTTAAAAATAATATATAGGAAAAAATAAAATTGAACTTAAATGTTTTGTCAAATGTTAAAGACAAACACAGGGATAAACTATAAATGTCTCTTATAATACTCCCAATGTCAGCATTAGTATTAGTCAGTCATTCAGTTCTAGGTTAAGTTGACTTAATAGCCCAAGATTATATTCCAAATGGAATAATTACTCAAAATTTCCTAAGGTATAAAAGTGTCCTAACTTAAAAAATGATATTCTAAGAAAATACAATGAGTAAATATAATCTCCGGGTGAAACCAAACCCCAGAGACAAAGCTCTATATTCAGCTTGCTCTTGATTACTTCGAGTCCTATTCTATGGATCTAAAATCAGACTTTATCTCCATCTTGCCATTCCTTGGAATAAAAATGTCTTATGAATTTTTTGGTTTGATAAAGTAAAGCTTCAACAAACTCATCTAAAATCTGAGAGGAAAAAATTTAGATTTAATCTGGCACGCCTGCTACTCAAACTATTAAAAACATTATTTACAACAAGACTGGGATGATACTTTAAAAAAAAGTGGCGCAGGCGGTAGAAATGCAATTTCAATTACCTCTGTAAGAACCACCACACTAAAGCTTGAATTCAGTCCATATAAGAGGAATTATACAGAAAAGAAAGGGGATAGGAGTAGAAAAAAGTGGCCAAATGACAGGGCAAAAATACTTTCACATGTATTTTAGTCCTCCTGTCAAGGGCAACAATTGTTTCTTTTGCAATATATGGAAATCATTAATTTTAAAAATTAAGTTGGGATGGAGCATAGTACAGCAGGTAGGGTGTTTTGACTTGCAAACCTGGGTTCAATCTCTGTGGTCCCAGAGTCACTGTCACTGTCACTGTCTTCCCGTTGTTCATCCATTTGCTCGAGCGGGCCCCAGTAACATCTCCATATGTCCTGTCTCATGCTAGTAGAGCCCAAGGGCATCTGCTTGCTCCAGGAACATGAAGACCCACAATCCATTCCGGAATGAGGTCTATAATTGTTACTGGTATTTGGCATATCAAATACAACACGGGTAGCTTGCCAGGCTCTGCCGTGCAGGTAGCATACTCTTGCAGTCATCTCTAAGTCCAGCATTTAATGATGAACCCGCGGCCGCTTGCGTGGCCAGACTGTGATAGACTGGTCTGCTGGGTGGAGTTCTGATGAGAGAGAAGTCCGGATGTGGAAAATGGAGGCCCTCATGGAGTGGGGGTCATCTGGCTTTGTTGCAAGGCTCTGCTGGGCTGGCGGGCCAGGGCTAGAACCCGCCATCTCTCCTGGGCTCCTTGTGAGTGGCTGGGCACAGGGAGAGCAGAGTGGTCCCAGAGTACTGCCAAAAATGATTCCTGATACAGAGTCATGAGTAACCCCTGAGCATCACCACGTGTGATTCAATAAGCAAAAATAATCAATAAAAGGAAATATTCATATTGTTTAAAAAATAAGCAATTTGCTCAACTTCCTATAATTGGAAAATGTGAACCTATGAATATCTGACTTCACCAGCACAGTGAAAACAAGGTGCTTTCTGAGAATCAAATCACATTTTGAAAGCTTTTTTGAAAACTTTTTCAACTGAAGGCCTTGTGAAATTCAAAGTCTTGTGAATTTTTTTAATTTAAAGTCTTGTGAAACTCAGATATAAGCAGTATGATTTATCTATAGTAAAGGCGAACTATCAAATTACTAAAGAAGTTCTTATCACAAATCACCCTGCCTCCTGAAATTCATCAGCTAAAAAAACTCATTCAATGCAAAGTGAATAACCTGGAGGGATTATACAGTGGGAATCCAAACCTGCATATTTGGTGATATCAACAAATGTTTATTAATTACCAACATCAATAATCATGATTTTAAGTCTTAATAACAAATCAATTCGATGGAGGTATTGTTATAATAATGTCAGAGTCATATTGCTCTACCTACGTACAATTTCAGAGGAATAGCTCCAATATCCTCAGGGTAAAAAATGCTTAATAAAGCTCTCTTTATTTTATCAATGGTATTTCTTGTATCATGTTGAGTTCTCGACCTAGGTACACATAACTGCTGCATTCAGAGATGTTTGTTCCTTTGAGAGTGAATGGGGCATCCGAACTAGTATGATTTTCATGAACATTGTTTTGTCGAGATTCAGCTGTAGAACAACCTAAAACCTGAGTTGCGTGCACAGGAGGAAGAGAGCAGGCATGGAACACCTTCAAGAGCATCAAAGAAATAGCTAAAAGGACAAAGAACCTCTAGCTCCAGGTACATCTCTTCGACCCCACCATTCCCCCTGCATTAACATATGCCTCAGAGTCCTGGACCCTATGAAATCAGGATGACAACACTATTCTGGTCTCCCAAAGAGGAATTGAAAGAGCTATGCTTGGAATATCACGCCTCACTTGAGAGAAGGAATCCGAATTCCAATCTCCGTCGATGTTCCAGAGTCAGGGACACTGTCATGTTTGCCAAGGCATCGAAAATCAGATGGGCTGGACATGTAATGCAATTTGGAGACAACAGCTGGACTAGAGCCGTTACCAACTGGATCCCACAGACATCAAAAGAGCATGTGGCCTCCCACCTACAAGATGGTCAGACTTCTTCGTCAAGACCCTGAGCGAATGGTTTGAGGCTTTTCGTATTCCAGAAGCAAGCAGATGCCATTGGGCTATGTGGCACGTGATAGTGTCAAATCGAAGCATTACTGGCGCCTGCTCGAGCAAATCAATGAATAATGGGATGTCAAGTGATCAAGTGATTTCTTGTTTAAAAGAAATCTGATATATGACAACCATGGAAAAGCCCTAACTTGTTATATCACTAAAAGTTTAATAATTGAGAGAAGCTTTGGTATAATTTTTTGTTTTGTCTTTGTGTCACAGCCAGCAGTACTGAGGGTTTTTGCACTTGGTGGCAGGTGAGGCAAGCTCCTTCCTCACCCACAGCACTATCTCTCCACTTCCAGTAAAATATAAAGACATAGTTTTCAGGAGACAAAAAGGTCCATCATTGAATATATGAAGTTCACTAAAGAATATCAATCTTCTCTTTAAAACTAAAGTCAAAATTTAAGATACCTATTACATGCCTTGGTTTAGTTATTAAAAGGAAACAGACATTTAAAAACTAACTTAAACTTACAAATCTTTCATGTTGGAATAATTTTTGTTTATAGTCCTCTGTCTCCTACTTAGCAGGTATTAGTTTCCTAACCACGTGCCCTTATTTTCTAAACTTTTATCTTTCCTGTATGCCCTTGGAATATTCTTTTTTAATTTTTTTTATTATACCACTGTGAGATATACAATTACAAAGATATTCATGTTTGGGTTCCAGCTTTGAATCACCATGACATACATAGTCACAAAGTTGGTCATGCTTGAGTTTCAGTCATAAAATATTCCAACATCCATATCTTCAACAGTGTCACCAATGTCCTCAGTTCTTTTTCTTTCTTTCTTTTTTTTTTTTTTTTGCTTTTTGGGTCACACCCGGTGACACTCAGGGGTTACTCCTACTCTTCATTAAGGAATTACTCCTGGTGGTGCCTCAGGGGACCATATGGGATGGCAGGGATCAAACCCAGGTCAGCTGCGGGCAAGGCAAACACCTTACCCACTGTGCTATCGCTCCAGCCCCTCCAATGTCCTCAGTTTCCTACCCTCTCCGAATCTCTCCAGCCTGCCTTTACTGCAGGCACTTTACTTCTCTCTAACACTATCTTTTCTCTCTTTACTTACTTCTCTCTCTTTAACACCACTTACCAAAGATAAACAAATGGAACTACATTAAATCAAAATATGGTTTTTATTATGGGGGTGTGGCTAGGAGGATGTCACACCTCAGGGCACACACCTGGCTCTACACTCAGGGATCACTCCTCGCCGTCTCAAGGACTGTATGTTCTTGAGTACCAAAACCCGTGCAAGCCAAGTGCTTACCAGCTATACTATCTCTATGGCCTGTATATTATTGTTTTTGTTTTATTAAAGTACAGTTTTAAGGCGATATTAATAAGACAAAATAGGAATTGTTAAGGAAAATATTCACTGTATCACTGTATCACTGTCTTCCCGTTCATCATCGATTTGCTCGAGCGGGCCCCAGTAACATCTCCATATGTCCTTTCTCATGCTAGTAGAGCCCAAGGCATCTGCTTGCTCCAGGAACATAAAGAGCCTCAATCCATTCCGGAATGAGGTCTATAATTGTTACTGGTATTTTGCTCTGTTCAGCATTTGGGTCAAGTTGATCTTGTTGAGGGGCTGGAGCGATAGCACAGTGGTAGGGTGTTTGCCTTGGACATGGCCGACCTGGTTTTGATCCCTGGCATCCCGTATGGCCACCCCCCCCCAGCCCCCAAGCACTGCCAGGAGTAATTCCTGAGTGAAGAGCCAGGAGTAACCCCTGAGCATTGCCAAGCAAGTCTGACCCAAAAAAGAAAAAAAAGTTGATCTTGTTGATCTCGTTGATCTCTATAGTTTTGTTTTTTGAGAATGGATATGTTTTAACTCTTTTGAATACTGAATAACTTTTGAACATATTCCAGATACTTTATATGTTCTTTTGGCATCTCTAGATTCTATTTCATTCCTCTAAAAATGTTTCTTTTATTTCTGTAAGAAAATACAAAGAAAAATAAAAAGTAAAATATGGAATGGAGGTATAGTTATATAGAGGTATAGTTATATAGAGGTATAGTTATATAGACTTGCAGACATGGGGCAGAGCTGCTACTGGCTCTCCCTGTGACCAGCAGCTTCACGAGGCGCCCTAGAGGGATGGTGGGTTCTAGCCCTGGCTCACCATCCCAGCAGGGCCTCGCAACAAGCCAGATGACCCCCACTCCATGAGGGCCTCCATTTTCCACATCTGGACTTCTCTCTCGTCAGACTTCCACCCAGCAGACCAGCCTATCAGCGCCCGGCTCATCGAGTTCCACCCTGCAGCAGTCTTTCTTAAATGCGGCTCAGGTATGCTGGTCCAGAGACTCGCAGACATGGGGGCAGAGCTGCTACTGGCTCTCCCTGTGACCAGCCGCTCACGAGGCGCCCGGGAGGGATGGTGGGTTCTAGCCCTGGCCCACCATCCCAGCAGGGCCTTGCAACAAGGAAAATATTAGACAAAATTATTCTACATTAATAAAAGAACTTTGAAATAATAAAAATAATTCAAATGACAAAGTAAAAGCTTAAAACTCTAGAGAAGTTTGTTGATGAAAGATACAGCTCTAATGTTCAAAAGGAAAGTTTTATATACACCAAGGAAAGATCAAGAAAAACATATAGTCATCATGCATAGTCTAGGGAAGGCCATAAAGAGTTAGAGTCAGAGAAATTAAGAAAGTATTCATTTTAATTTTTATCTGATTTCAGTTTTTCAATACTTAAATTGGAGCATAACATAAGAATCTTGAAGGTAAAACATTGATTTTATAAAATAAAGTCTCTTTACACTCAAATGTCAGTTTTATGTGATTATGAATTTGAATAACTAATACACTTGCTCATACATCAAATGACCATACATTTAATTATTTATTGCAACATAAATGCATTGTATTGGAGATTTATTGTACATCAGAAGTCTTGCTATAAATTCCAGCAATGAAAATCAAAGTATCAACAAAGATGTTTTCCTTTCTACATGATAGAATCCACCTAAACTACCTAAATCCACATTCTTGTTTCTGGTTGCTAATATTCCTTAGTTTGTGGTTCCTTTCTTCATCTCCTGAGTGATCAATAGCTGATCCTTTTGTTATTACTTATCAAGGAAAGATTCTTTTAAGAATATGTGATTACACTGGATAATCTATAGTAATCTACAGATTATAAATAATCTATAATAATCTCCCCATTTATAGGTCCTTAACCTTTATAACATTTGTAAAAATTTCCTTTGACATATAACTAACGTATTCACAGGATCCAGTGATTACAGACATGCATATTTTGGAAATTCTACCTTCCACAGTAAAGAAACCCCAGGATTTTCTTAGTTTGTTAAATTCTTATCTATTTTCAAGTGTTCCAAATATGATTTGATATGATCTGATATCAAAGACTTCCCCAAATTAATGATATTTCTCTTTTCCCCTAGTCATTCATAAATTCTGATGACCTTCATGTTGTGCTTCTAATTTAACTTACTGAGATGGCAGTGTCTTCTCTTTACACTGAATAAAAATGCTCTCAGCATTTCACTCTCTCTATTACTGTCCCTTATACTCAGATGAAATATTATAATTTAAGCACATGTTTTTTGTCCTTTGCTTATCTGTGCTTGCAAGTGCTGCATCAGACATTCTACTAGTGGTAAATTCTGCATACTTCCTTTCTTAAGATGATTGCTACACAGCACCACAGAGATAGAGAATTTTAATGATGCTTTTATCACTTAACAAGCACAGGGAAGAATAATTGTATATTTTTATAGGCCCGAAACAACAGATAAGTGGTTATTTTACATCAAGCTATCAAAACACAGCAAATTAAGTGAATTGGAGGAAAGAATGTTCCAAAGCTAGTCAGTAAAAATTTCCTCCCTGTTTATACTTAAAAAGTTCTATGCTAAAAAAAGTTTTTTTGTACCTATTTGTAAGAAAGTCGTTTGTCCCACTGAGGTTCCACACTACTTCCTTTTGACTTCCCTGGGTAGTTAGATCACAGATGCCATAGGAGATTAGAACTGAAAAAAAAAAACAATTAAATTTAGCTTCTTCTTTTAATGGGTAAAAAAAAAAAACAACTGAGGAATGATAAAGAAAAAAGAGTAACAGATAAAGATCTTATTGACCTTTTAGTAAAGAGACAGGTTTGGATTGTTAAAGAACATTACCCAGAATTAGGAAGTAAAGGAAAAACTCTTCATACTCTTGGGCCTTCAACTGACAAAACCCTATGTTCATAGCATAACCTTGAGAATAGATAATGGCCATAAGCCAGTAGAGCAGAAGATCAGAGAAGAGAGGGATGTCACTTATGCTGATGAAATGAGTTTACCAACAATAATGGAAAACTGAATGCAGTCTCTTGAGCAATGATGATTCAGCCAGGCTTCCCTCACAGAGTCTAATTTCAGTAAAACATTTTCAGCCATAACTTACTTTAACTTTTAATAAATAGGCAATCTGAATATCTGCTGAGGATTTGATTTATATTGCTAAAAGCATTTTATCAGCAGAGTTTGTAATCCTAAATTTTCACCAAGTACAAACACATGAGGTAGCAAACAGCTAATATTCTACAGCCTTTACCCAACCTTAACCTCTTTCTTGCCTTTCTTCTCACAATCATATGATTCCTGTAAAGGTGTGATGTAGTGTTTTTGGTCTTCATTCATTTATGCTATTAACTTTCAATCTCTGAAATTTCTGTTCTCGCACCTCCTACCTCAGATCTCCTACAGTAAAAGATATTGGTAAAATGAAATAAAAGATATAACATAAATCTTAGCAATGTGAAGATGAAAGCTTCAGTTCAATTTTGAGAAATTTCAAGTAAACATGTCACATAATATTTTCACCAATATAATTTCTCACCTCCCGCAACATCACAGAGAAAATATCCAAACATTTCTGGGTTTGATATGCTTTACTCTCTTCAATTTTATTGAAATATAATTGGCAAACATTTAAAATATACAAAGAGGCTATTTAGTATACATATGCATAATAAAAGGATTCCCTTAACCAATTAATTAACATATATATCAAACTTGCATATGTATCCTGCCTTATTTATTTATTATTGGTCACCAAGGCTAGGAAAATGGCAAAGTGTGGAGTAGCTTACTTCCTTCAATAAACATAATAAATTTTGTTGTAGATAAGTCAACTTGAGAAATATAAGGTTCCATGGCACTATTCCCATTTGTAGTACAGCTTACTAAGTTGCTATATCTTGCTTTCTATCTATCAAGACCCCAGACACTTCTGAGTTTTCCTGATGCTCTGTAATAAATGTATTTCTCATCGAATCCACTCAATACAACACACCTCTTTCAGCTCTTTAGGCTCAGAAACCCCCAGTCAGACCACTCCTTGATACTATGGATATCTCTTCACTTGGAAAAGACATTGAAATCATGAAAAGAATGAGATCTTCCAAAAGAGATAAGAACATAATTCCCTTAAAGGTAATAAAAGGAAACTAGTATCTATTCATGAAAGGTATGCATTATAAAAGTGGGAAAGTCAGGGCATGGGATAAGATTTTCAAATAAGGTACCAATAGTTAAGACCAAAGACTTTAAAGATAGAGTGCTAGATTAGATTCCTGTTCTATGATTTACAAACTAAATAAGCTTGGGAAAATTGATAAATATCTCAGGGTCCTAGTTTCAAATGTTAAATAATATTGTCAAATTTCTTCATCACAGTCTGTGAACATTAAATAAATTAATTTAAATACCTGAAGAGGATACAAAGTGTACAAATACAATAATTATGTCCCTTAGATCTTTAGATCACTTAATCACAAGAATACTTTTACAAGTTTTGTGAACATATGTGAAAGTTATTAAATTTTGCATCTATGGGAGCCAAGTAAGTGCCATTATCCTCAATTAAAATATATTGTGGGTTGGAGAGATAGTACAATGGGTACGGCCTTTGTCTCGCATGAGACCGTAGTGTGGTTCTATTCCTGGCGTTACATATGGTCACCCAATCCTCACTGAGAGTGACCCTTGAAGGTAGAAAAGGAGCAAGCCCTGAGTGCAACCAGGTGTAACCCGCCAGTCTCCAAAACAAGAGTATGATTTCAAGAAGATACTGTTAAGGAGCCTTCTTAATTCACCTGCTTTGAATTAATTCACCACTTAATTCACCTGCTTTAGTGTCAGATGTTCGTTTCAAGAGGAAAAGAGTTTGACATACTATAACATATAGCTGTTGTACTGAGTGAAAACAAACTTAAAGTAAATCAGTTTTTAATTTGTGTTTTTGAAAACTGAGACCATGATTTGATATTCTCTGAAATTATTCACTACCGAAGATGTCATTATAGAGACACAATACTATTCCTTTCTTCGGTGGTAGAAATCCTCCCAGGGGGCGGGGGGGGGGCCGCCGGGTGGGTGGTTGCCTTGCCCCGCGCCCGTTGCCGTGGTTGCTCAGTCCCGGCTCCCCCTGTCCCGGCCCCGGGGAGGTGTCCTGAGTGCAGAGCCAGGGGAACCCGCCGGCGGGGCTGGGTGTGACCCAAAAAAAAAAGAAAAAAAAAAAAATTAAAATTAAAAAGAAATCCTCCCAAGAAACAGTAGAACTCTTCTTGTTGTCATAGACAGGGAATTTTAGAGGCTTATTCTCTAAACTGTAAGGTATGAAGCTTTCTCTTCAGCAGACACATTTTCTTTTACATTAAAGAATTATCAATTAGATTTATGAGGCTGCTGCGGTGAACAAAAGCAAGTTGTTTCTTCCAGTCATTTTTTCCCTCTTCTTAGTTCATAACCCAAGATTAAATAATAAAATATTAGATAAATAATTTATTTTAATAGATGAGATATTTGGAATTGATATTTTGTTACAGATGTTAGAATTTGTTCAGGCTATTATAACATCTGTAACAAAAAATTGACCAGAAGTGTGGTGGGACTATTGTTGGAATAATGTCTGAAATAATGGTTTCATGAACTTTGAAAATCATGATATTTAAATAAAGTTAAAAACATACCAAACGGTCTCCTGGTAAAGATGATTCACTGAGTTTAGCATGGCACTCTGAAATGGGAAGACTGGAAGTCAAGGAAAAGATTAATTAATAAAAGGAAAGACAAAATTCTGTCAGAAAAGTCACACGTCATATGGCAAAATCTTAAAGAGGGGCGTGATTGACTAATGATGGGGGGCAAATTCTATAAAACTCTGCTAGACTCAGTATGTCTGAAATGTCTACAGTAATGAAAGGCTATAACTAGAAAGGAAATCTTGGGCCAGGTGGCTGAAAATTTTTAATCTTAAACTAAATATTAGAACGATGTCATCAGCAATGCGAAGGTGGTGTAGTTGCCGACCGTCTATCTTCACTCCCATTTCTTCCCATTCTAATTGCCGCATGATGTTCTCGAGGGTGGCGCTGAAGAGTTTGGTGAGATGGCGTCACCCTGCTGAACCCCTCTTTTGACATCCATGATCACTTCTTTGTAAATGGTGAGATCCTGGTGGTGAATTCTTAATACAGCTCACAAAGGATCTTGATGTGGGGCCGAGCGATAGCCCAGCGGGTAGGGCGTTTGCCTTGCAGCGTGGCCGGCTCATGCCGCCCGGGTTCGATCCCCGGCATCCCATATGGTCCCCCAAGCACCGCCAGGAGTAATTCCTGAGTGCAGAGCCAGGAGTAACCCTGAGCATTGCCGGGTGTGACCTAAAAAAGCAAAAAAAAAAACAAAAAAAAAAAAAAAACAAAGGATCTTGATGTATTGGGTTTGAACGCCCTATTTGGCTAGGGCTTCAATGACCGCTTCAGTCTCCACAGAATCAAAGGCTTTCTTTAAAACAATGAACATGAGGCAGAGTGGCATCATGAACTCCCCTACAAACTTCAATGAGCTTGGTTACCCTGTAGATATGGCCGATTGTGCTGAATCCTTTTCAGCAGCCAGCTTGCTCACCTGGTTGTCCTTCATCTAATGTTCTGTCAATCTTGTTCAGGATGGCTCGAGTGTTAGTCAAGTGACACAAATGCTGGCTGACTTTGACCGAGAATGTGGAAAGGTAGGTCTACAGCTGAATCTCAACAAAACTATGTTCATGAGAAATTAACTAGTTCCAGAGGCCCCATTCACTCTCAATGGAACAAACATCTCTGAATGCAGCAGTTATGTGTACCTAGGTCGAGAAGTCAACATGATGAATGACCTAAACCTGAGCTTCACAGGAGGAAGAGAGCAGCATGGAATGCCTTCAAAGCATCAAAGAAATAGCTAAAAAGACAAAGAACCGCCGGCTCTGGGCACATCTCTTCTACTCCACTGTTCTCCTGCATTAACATATGCCTCAGAGACCTGGGCCCTACGAAAGCAGGATGAGAATGCTATTCGGGTCTCCCAAAGAAGAATCGAAAGATCTATGCTTGGAATATCATGCCTCAATCAAGTGGAAGAAGGAATCCAGAGTTCTGAGCTCTGTCGCTATTCCAGAATCAGGGACGCTGTCTCATTTGCCAAGGCATCAGAAATTAGATGGGATGGACATGTAATATGATTTGGAGACGACCGCTGACTAGAGCCATTACAGACTGGATCCCACGGGATGACAAAAGATCACGTGGCCGCCCACCAACGAGGTCAGACTTCTTCATCAAGACCCTGAATAAACGGTTTGAGGCTCTTTGTATTCCTGAAGCAACCAGATGCCATTGGCTACACTGGCACGTGATAGGGTCAAATGGCAATGTTACTGATGCCCGCTTGAGCAAATTGATGAATAACAGGATGTCAAGTGATCAAGTGGTCAAGTGATCAAACTAAATATAGTTTAGAGACCAGCACATCAATTCTGGTAGATTGAACTGTTGGGTATGGGTCCTATATCCATTTCTTTATTCCTCCCCTAACAAATTTCAACCTATGGATTTTTGTCTTCTCTTATACAACTTTTGAGCAAGTCAACTCATTCCCAGTTCATTGAAGGGTCTTTGCACTCAGATAAATATCTCTTCCTCTTTTTCCAGAAATTGGTGCGTTGCAACATTTCCCATTGAGACCAATAGGAGATTTCATGGGACTTTGACATTTTCTGTTCTGGGACTTTAAAACTTTCTGTTCTTCTTCATCTTCTGGAAGGTGTTCTAGATATTATTTGAAAATTGATCAATTTCAGAGGATATGGAGATAGCTCAAAGGGACTATCAACTATGCATTCTGGATGACTGGGCTCAATTCCAACTGGAAGCAACACCCAAGCACAGTGCAGAAAGTATACTCTGAATACTTCTGGTGTGGAAAAAAAGTCTTTGTTGTCAGAAATACCCATCAACTATGGAGAATGGATTATGTCAGAGAACTGTCCCCTTCTAAAAAAGACCAGAATGTACCTCATACTCTCATCAATTTGATCAAGGGTATTTGATCAATTAAAGAACCTGCAATTTTGAAGGGAAAATGAATAAAGTCTTCAACATGGCAACTCTTTCATTCTCAAACCTGAGTTACTCTAAATAAAAATCATAATTCCAAGTCAAGAATTGTGGTATCAACATTGTATGGCTGAAACCCAATCATGAACAGCTTTGTAAATGTGGATCTCAAATAATTTAAAATTATTTTAATAATTTAAAATTATTTTTTTAAAGTTGCAGTCTCTAATACAGGAAGAATAAGTCAAAAAAAGAAAATAGTTTATTCTGGTCACAGAATTGATGTGAATAAAGTCTCTGTGAACAAATCACTCTGCTAGTGCCTGCACACACTTATATATTTTAATAGATATTTTAACTTTTTATATAAAAACTCATAGAAATTTATTTGAGCTGTGAAAAAGTTAGAAATTAATCTTAATGACATGGAAATAGCATTTAGTAGACCATGGAGTTACTGTAACCACTCTAAAAAAATGTATATAAAATGAGTTGGGAAGGTAGCACAAATGGTTGGATAAAATCGTGAGTTTGATCTCCAGTGCTGTAGGACCTCATGAACACAGCCAAGATGATCCAGATGACCCCTAAACACCCAAGAAGCACATAGCCAGGCTGGTTGCAAGTCATAAATACCACACTTATGACGATGCGCCAAGCATCATCAAAAGTGATCCCAGATTCTTAAGCAATGGTGGTTATGTCTCATATAATAATTTTTAATTAATGACATGTAAAATATACACTAACACATAGTAAACTATTAAAAAAGAGAGAAAATTCTGGAACATATGAGGAGTTTTACTGAAAATATTGAAACAATAAAAATATTTTGAACCAAAAAGGTTTGATTCTAAAACCATAACAAAATAAATAAAATTATCAATAAAATTAAAATGATTAAAACAAGCAGTTTCAATATCACAAAGTAAATAATACATGGAATTAAAGAAAATATTCTAGAAATAACTCAAATGTAAAAAAGAAAAATTCGGAAAAATGGAACTCTTTGAGGATAATCAAACTCTACTAGAAGAGGAAACTGAAGTATTCAAGATGGTGAAGAGAAAAAAGACAATAAAGCTCATATTCAAGGAAACTATGCGGAGAATTTTCCAAAGTTATGAAAAAAGCTAATGCTAGAAATTCAGGAAACTGGTAGTATATTCAAGTTTCTAAGTGTTAAACAATATGCAACAAGACACATAATTGTTAAATTATGAATAAAGAAAAAATATTAAAGGCTTCAACATAAAATATGTAACATACAATGTCACTCTAATCTTGTTAGGATTAAATTTATCTATAGAAACTCTAAACTAAGATAGAGTGAAATGACATAGTTACAATTCTAAAGTATAAAAAACATCCCCAAACAATACTACATCCTGTAATATTATCCTTAAAAGATAACAGAGAATAAAGACTTTCCCTGATTAACAAGAGGTCATGTATTTTATCACCGATAGGTTTATATTGTAAGAAATGTTGAAAGGAGTTCATTTCTTTTTTTTTTTTTTTGCTTTTTTTGGGGGGAGGTCCTCCTGGCATTGTCAAGGGTTATTCCTGCCTCTGCACTCAGGAATTACTCCTGGGGGTAATCGGGTGATCATTTATGGAGTGCCGGGATCGAACCCAGATCCAGCCGCATGTAAGGCAAATGACCTATCAACTGAACTATTGTGCCATACTGAAGGGAGTTATTTTCTAAGAAAAAGATAAAATAACATAAAATCTTACATATGATGACTAATGGGAATATATAATGAGAAATAAAAACAAGAAGAAAATTAGAGGGAGGCAAAAAGATAAGGAAAAAAATCTAAAAATTTTTAGTCCAAACACAAGTGGATAGCAACATGACAAAATCTTATCTTACAAGTACACTGATTCAAACCACATGGTAACCAGAAAACTAAAGTCTAGAGAAGAGAAAGACACTTAGAAAAAGACAGGAAAAATTTTATCAACATATCCCTCTGCCCTAGCTAGTGCTCCTTAATGGCCCTCATCATTACTTGTTGAAGAGCAACAGCTAGAGCACTAAATCAGCAGAACGGCAACAAATAAAATATCATAGGGAGTGAACCTTGGCCCCCTATCACTGCTGGGCGGGCCCCTATAAAAATCAAACAAAAAGAAAAATAAACTATGACAGGGAGACAGAATCATGTAGAATAACCACACCCCAGTGACCCTGCAGCTTCCTGGGTGCACCCAGCAGAACTGATGCGGTCCTCAGACACAGCCTGAGAAACAGCCTCACTCTATCTATGGTAGACACTAAAGAAGGCTTCTTCATAGGGCGTATGTATATGTTTTGGTGTTCTTCTATCAACCTACAAAGACTGGAACTCATTCGTTAGGACAACTAGACACCCCTAAAAGCAACGTAGAACACTTGGCCTGGGGTTGGAGAGATAGTAGTTGGAGAAATAGGGTATTCATCTAGCATGCGGCTGACCCAAGTTTGATCCCTGGAACCTCATATGGTACCCTGAGCCTTGGCAGGAGTAATTCCACTTGGACTGCTCTGGGTATCATGAAATTTTTGCCTCAGTAACTGCCAGAAATTTTTTCTGTTTTGTCAACTTTCCGAAAGCCTGAATAAGACTAGGAGTAAGTGTTCTTTAAAGAAGTCTGGAATACTCACTGGAGAGTACATGTGGGCCCAGCCTTCTTAGGGGGGCAATTTTCAATTACCTTTTCAATTTCCTCAGTAGCAATTGACCTTTTCAGGTTTTTTCTTTCTTCATGATTCAGCCTTTGAAGGTTATAGAAATCCAAAAAATGTATCCACATTTCTTCTAGTTTTTTGGTGTATATTTGAAATAATCCCTGATGATCCTTTTGAATTTACTTGTACTATTTTGTGATATCTCCCCTTCATCTAGAGAAAAGAGAGGAAACCAACTCGCTCCTGCAGAATGGGGGGCCTAAAGTAGACGACTGCTTCTAAAAAACACACATTCAAGGAAAAAGAAACACTTGAGAAAGGTGAGCCTGGAAAAAAAAGTCTCAAACAGCTGACAAAGCCCCTCATAGGCTTTAAATCTCCTGAAGATGAAAGAGGGAGGGAGATAGTCTGTACCAAAATCCAAGCAGCCTACTGAGGATAGAAAACAAGAGAGGAGGTGAAGAAGATGAAACCCACTATGCTGGAGACAATTGAACAGAAGTGAGCAGATCGGCTTTACTGGCTACTCATGCCCAGAAAATGTGGAAAAGTAATCAAGATCCATCAGTTTTGTAATTGTCCTTTTTCCCTTACTAAAGGAGATGTGGTGAAATAACATTTGTTGCTGTTGTGAAAACCTGTCATGAGCATGTGTTTAATACACATGCCATTGAACACACACCTGCTTAAAAAAAATGGGAATAAAAAGTAGAAAAAAAATAAGCAAAGTGCAAGAAATCAGGTCTGTAGCTCATGTCTAACTGGTTTTGAAGGGTTGTCATATTACACTATAGGCACAACCTGGTAAGAGAGTTCTTACTTCAGAAACAAAAAACTATATACCAGTAGAGGAGAATGAATTCTAATCCTGGGCCCAGATGTAGAGGGGAGATAAGGACCCTCTAGATTTATGTGAGACAGAAACCACAGGCCTTCCCTGTGTTCTGTGTGGCTCTCCTGGGCCATGCTGCATCAGTGAAAATTCTGGAGTTAACAGAAACAAATTATTGCCACTACTCTTCTCAATGATTCAGAAAAAAAAGTCAATGGAGATAAAAGCAAACAAGCAAACAAACAAAAAAACACCACCAGTGAAGACAAATATGTAAAATATGCCAGAGTTATCATAGCCAGTGGGGTATTTTCCAGGCATGTGGCTAACCTGGGTTTGATCCCTGGCAGTACCTATGTTTTCTCTAGCACTGTCAGGAGTTATCACTGAACACAGAGCCAAGAATAAGTCCTGAGCATTGTTGGGTGTGCTCCCCAAACCAAAACCAAAAAATATATATAAAAATAGAGAGAGAGGATATATTTCCAAAGAGTGAAGATAGTAAGAATTCTTATGTTAATCTGTTTTATTTTCCTTTCCAGTAATAAAATAAGGCATATATCTTATCAATTTTAGTCATCCAAATATAGCATAAATATTATTTGTATGAACTAGATGTAATTTTATTTTTAAATGCTTTATGAAGTAGATCGAAGAAAATATAGGAAAAACCCTCTATGACATTGAAGATAAAGGTATCTTCAAAAATGAAACACCACTAACAAAGCAACTAGAAGCAAGACAAACATATGGGACTACATGAAACTGAAAAACTTCTTCACCTCAAAACAATGACCAAGAGACCAAGACAGTCCACAGAATGGGAAAGAATATTCACCCAATACCCATCTGATAAGGGGTTAATATCCAGGATATATCAGGCACTGTTAGAACTTTACAATTAAAACAGCCAACCCCATCAAAAAATGGGGAAAAGAAATGAACAGAAACTTAAACAAGAAAGAAATTCAAATGTCCAAAAGACATATGAAAAAAGCTCATCATCATTAATCATCAGAGAGATACAAATCAAAACAACAATGAGGTATCATCTTTCACCACAGAGACTGGCACATATCCAAAAGAGCAAGGACAACAAATGCTGGAGTGGATAGGGGGGGAAAAGGGATTCTCATCCATTGTTGGTGGGAATGTTGACTGGTACAGTCTTTTTTGGAAAACAATATGGACATTCCTCCAAAGACTAGAAATTGAGCTCCCCCATTGACCCAGGCATACCACTCCTGGGAATATACCCTGGGAGGCCAAAAACACACAGCAGAAATACCATCTGCACTTTCATAGCAGCACTATTCACAATAGGCAGAATCTAGAAACACCCAGAGTGCCCGAGAACTCATGACTGGATAAAGAAACTTTGGTACCTCTGCACAATGGAATACTACGCAGCTGTTAGAAAAAATAAAGTTATGAAATTTGTTTATAAATGAATGGACATGGAGAGGATCACGCTGAGTGAAATTAGCCAAAGGGAGAAGGACAGATATAGAATCACTGCATTTATTTGCGGGATAAAAAAATAGCATGATACCACTATACAGGGTCAGAAAAAACATGGATCAGGAGGTCTTGTCAGTGGGTAGAACCTACTGCAAATGTGTGGGAGTCAGAGGTTAGGCAATACAGAAAAAGGAATAGTGTACTAATAATTATTGTAAATGAGAATGCCAGCGTAGAACTGAGCATTGAAAGTAGGCAAAAGGATATACATTATAACCTCTAACTGTATGCATTGCAAGCCACAGTGTGAAAAGAGGGAAGAGAGAGAGAGAGAGAGAGAGAGAGAGAGAAGTGAAAATTTCCTGTCATAGACACAGACTGGAGGAGGGGGAAATCATGGAACATTGATGGAGGGAAATGGACACTGGTGGAGGGATGGGTGCTGGAACACCGTGTGACTGAAACCCAAATATGAGCACTTTTGTAGCTCTGTATCTCATGGTGGCATAATAAAAAAATTTAAAAAAACAAAAATAAAATAAAATTCTTTATGAAATACATAAACACTCTAACTATCAAAGAGGATACATCTAACAGGCCATGCCATTATCAAAAATGTAGTTACCTAAAATGCAATGACATAAATAACTGCCAACATTGTAATAGGTGAAAAGCAGCTAGATGATTGTACTAAACCTATTTTCCTTCCTTGCTCTATACTTTTCAGAGGAAAAATAAATGGGAGGAAAATTCTGAATCCTTTAGCTCCTAATGAGGAAGAGAAATGGGAAGATGGAGAGAAGCAAGGAAATGCCTGCTTCTCTCTGATTCATATTCCACTTTTTTCAGTAATGAGGCTCTGCATATTACCACATGACCCATGAGTCTCCACCACAGCAGGCTATGACAGGGAGGTGAATCACATAGTAAATATGCAACACAAATTTTGTTGCTCTTCCCATTGCAGTCATACCTAAAATCTTAGCCCATATTACCGTCTTCTATTTGTGCTCATGTACTTATCTGGACTCACTTTAAATCTGTGATTACAAACTTCAAGTAGATCCTCAATTCTGTCTATCATTACTGCTCTACTTCCCTAAGCATCATTTTAACATTCTCCTGCACAACTATACACATTTCTCTCCCTGCCTCATTCTTAAATGACAGTTTTATTACTTCAATTAGGAATTCATGCACATCCTCACATTATAAAATTTACCAATTTCTAATTCCTATCACTAGTCTTTGCTCTTTCCTATCTAATATCTTCCCTTATACACAGGATTTCACTCATTTTATTAATCTCATGAGTAACCTCAAAGAGTTTGTGTGGCTCCTGAGAGCATGTGAAACATTTCCTGCATACATGTCTTTTTCCTAAGAAAACATCTAAAACTTTCATAAAAATCTCCAAAGAAAGCACTTGGTCTCATTCTTATGTTTTAAAGATTTTTTTCATAGTATAGAGACTTTTATCTCTCTTTATTTCTTTTAAAAATGTCCTCCTCTAATTCTGAATTTCTCCTCTTATAACTAATTTTATTTTAAATATGATATGTCTTGTGTTTTCTTCAAGTTTCTTTTTGCTTGGGATTCACAGTATCCCAAGCCAGCATCTATATGGCGGTGACTGTCAGGCCTGAATGTCCGGCTGTCACACTCGGCCGCCGCATGCTCCTATGGAGTCTTCTGCAAGGGGCTGACCTCACGCTGTCATCTTCTTTGACCTGGCCTGGCTGCTGCACATCAACTTCCCCTACCCCTACATCGTGGCTTCCATGATGCTCAACATCTGCCTGCAGAGCCTCACAAGAAGCCAGAGGAACCCCACACCATGAGGGTTGCCATTTTCAACATCCGACTCCACAGCTCACCAGAGCTCCACCCAGCAGAAGAGCTGATCACAGCCCTGGTCGTCAGAGTCCCACCCTACAGCAGTCTATTTCAAGTCCAAGTATGCCTGATCCAGAGACTCAGAGACATGGGGTAGAGGTGTACTGGCTCTCTCTGTGCCCAGCTGATCACGAGGTGCCCAGGAGGAAAGGCAGGTTCTAGCATTGACCCACCATCCCAGCAGAGCCTCGCAAGAAGCTAGAGGAAACCCCACACCATAAGGGCTGCCATTTTCAACATCTGGACTCCACAGCTCGTCAGAACTCCACCCAGCAGAAGAGATATCTTTCCTTGTTTCACGCAGCTACTTTGCAGCCACGCAGTTCATCAATACATGCACGAGATGAGAGGCTACTACAAGAGTATCCCACCTGCACAGCAGAGCCTGGCAAGCTACCCATGTCATATTTGGTATGCCAAAAAAACAGTAACAATTATAGACCTCATTCCCCTGACTTAAAGGAATGGTTTGAGGCTATTCATGTTCCTGAAGTGAGCAGTTGCCCTTGGGCTACACTCGCATGCGACAGGATGCATGGAGATGTTACTGTTGCCTGTTAGAGCAAATCAATGAACAACGGGAAGACAAGTGATACAAGTGATACACAGTACTGAGATTTTATGTCTTTCTTTTTTTTAAGTATTTTATTATACCACTGTGAGATATACAATTACAAAGATATACAATTAAAAAGTTCATATTTGGGTTTTGATCATACAGTGTTCCAGCACCCATTCCTCCACCAGTGCCCATCTCCCACCACCAACGTCCCAGGTTCCCCCCCCCTCCCCAGCCCACCTCCATGGCAGGTTCTTTACTTCTTTCCTTTCTCTCTCTTTCTCTTTTCCTTCCCTTCCAGACTATGGATTATAGAACATACATTAAAGGGTTGTCATGTGTATCTTTTTGCCTGTATTTAATGCTCAGTTCTAGGTTGGTATTAGTACCCTCACCTTATGCCTTTCATAGTACTGAGATTTTTGTCTTTCATCAATTTTTAACTACTAATCCTTCATACATCTCTCCTATATGAGCCAATATTAGGTCAATACTTGATTCTTCATTAAACAAACTAGAATGCATGAGCTAAATTAGTCCACAAAGCAATCATGCAATAAAAGTGTCCTTGATATTCCTATAATATAGATAGACAAACTGATGTGATCTTATTTGTGTAGAGCGTTTCTAGGCTTTGGATGTTTTAAATGCTTTGACAGATTTTCTGCCTCCTCTATAAAAATACTACAACCACTAGCAAGCGTTTTCTCCGTTAAACATGGCTGCTTAGGGACACTGGTTTCCAAACTTGTGTCAGGGCTTTCAAACTTCTTCACATGCAAACCCTACTTACTAGAGAATTACAGCATGAGTTGTTCCTGGCCAGACACCTAAGTATTACACAGTTGGTTTTTAATTTAAGTGTGGTCATTGCCCATTCAGAACCCTTTTACTGTAGTCAAATTTTGAGATGCCCCACATTCAGTTCTGAAGTTCTGTATGTGGTTGTGAGTCACAATTTTAAAAGCTAGGTACTAAATACTATCATTCAAAGCTCTATTCCTTTTGCTCCTCTTCTCCCAATTTCTTCTTGTCCTAAAATAATTGTTTCCTTTTTACAAGTCTGCATAGTAGAAATTCTTCTCTCCAAGTTATCCCCAGGCAAACTTTTTTAAAAACGATCAAATCAAATGTTTTTTGAAACCTCAGTACCTGCTTTTTTTGAGTCGGTACAAGAGTTTTATTATTCTTTCATTTAATTTACACTTAGGCACAAATTTAACCTGTCTGGTTACAAAAACCTCCAGAAGCAAAATTTTTTATTCCATTAGAGCTGTTTCTATATGCACATGCTCATTCAGATACATCACAAAATGGGGGACGGGAGGTCCTTAATAACTAATGTGTATATACAAGCAGAAGAAAACTAAATCAACTTTTGACTAGGAAATTTTCTAAGAGCAAGTTCACAAAGTCTGAATGACTTATTCAAGTCTTTTGTGGAGAAAAGTATTTTCCTCCAAATGATAATTTCTGGAGTATCACTGTCACTGTCTTCCCGTTCATCATGGATTTGCTCCAGCGGGCACCAGTTACATCTCCATATGTCCTGTCTCAACAAGTAGAGCCCAAGGGCACCTGCTTGCTCCAGAAACATAAAAGAGCCTCAATCCATTCCATCAGGTCATGGGAATGAGGTCTATAATTGTTACTGGTATTTGGCATATCAAATACGACACGGGTAGCTTGCCAGGCTCTGCCGTGTGGGTAGCATGCTCTTGTAGTCTTCTGAAGTGACAAATAGAAATTTTTTAAAAATCAGCCTATAATAATTGAACAATGAAAACTCAAATATTTAGCTCAAATGGAAGCAGTAAAATCTAAAGAAATCTAGAAAACCTTAAATTTTTTTATTTTGACCCCTTTGCAAAGAAAGTAAGCTGAAGTGAAAAGATAAGCTTAATTTTTGTTCATTCTAATTCTTAAAATTTCCAGAAACAAAATACCTGCCAAGTTACAAGGCCAGAAATTGAACCCAGACAGATGCTCAAGATTATTACATTCGGTACTATCTCTATGATAACTAGAACTTGTACTATGTTATAGAAAATTTAGGATTATTTTTCCACTCCACTAATCTTATTAGAAAAGAATAAACAAACATGTGAAAATATAGATACAGTATATGTACATGAATACAAATTCTTAAAGAAAATGCTACTTTTATGGAAAAAACAAGACCGGAGAAGGTAAATGACTTTGATTCATTAATAATTTAAATGATTCATCATTTTTACATAATGCATCATTTTTTTAAGTATTTTACTATACCACCGTGAGATATACAAATAAAAAGATATACAATTAAAAAGTTCATATTTGGGTTTTGGTCATACAGTGTTCCAGCACCCGTCCCTCCATCAGTGCCCATCTCCCAACACCAACATCCCCAGTTCCCTCCCCCTTCCCCAGCTCACCTCCATGGCAGGTTCTTTATTTCTTTCCATTTCTCTCTCTTTCTCTTTTCCTTCCCTTCTAGACTATGGATTACAGAACATACATTAAAATTTTGTCATGAGTATCGTTATGCCTCTATTTAATGCTCAGTTCTAGGTTGTATAATGCATCATTTTAAACTATCATAAGATACTATACAAATTAAGTTTCCAGTTTTCTGTAAACAGCAAAAAGCACTACAAATATTTGATCAGTAATGTAGAACTGTTCAAGTGATTAAGAAGATCATTTAGCCATTCCCTTGATCTGTGTATTTAATAACAAAATATTGCTTGGTTTATAGTATTAGCCAAAATGTAAGTAACTGACACATCCTTACTTGTTATACTTGGTTGCTGCTTTATCCTTATTTTTTTGTGCTTCTGGTAAATAAGCAAATGATCAGGATACTCAGCTCCCTCTACTTTAAGCTAATTTGTCTTAGTTTTCAATGAAGAAAACCTAGTATTCTTCTGAAAATAAGACCATCAAGATTATAGACATTTTCAAATGGTTTTATTCGGCCCATCTTCATTTACAAACATCACACAAAACATTTCCAGCTATTTTAGACAGACAAAAGCACTTTCTGCGATCTGCTACAATACTCAATGTCTTAAAATTCACTCCTTGTCACAAACTGTGCATTTTCTTAGCTATAAATAAAAAAAAATATTTTTCCTAGTAAAACAAATCTGCAAATAACTCTCAACTTTCAACACCTTGACCATCTGCTATAGTCAGGTTGCATATTCAGAGAAAATGAGACCAAAAGGTCCTGAGCTTTGCTCTCCATGCAGGCGGCATTTGGGCACCTCCACTCAATCCCCAGACTCCGGGTTGGTGGGTGTAGCCCTGAGGTCCAGCCACCACAACCAACCACCAGAAGACAGACACTCCAGATCCATAGCTACACAGACATGAGGCTGCTCCGCAGTCCCACGTTTATCTTAGACTCTAACATATTGTAGCACCAGGTCCTTCCCAAGATCTTTCTCATTTATACACTTTAATGATCATTGTATTTGCAACAAACTGGAGAGGTTATGGGGAATGAGGAATTACGATGTCACACTAGAACTCACATTAAATATTCAAATAGAGTCATCATACATTGTTAGTATCCATAGGGAAGCCACAAAGTGTAACAGAAGAGAGAGAAATACAGGGACATAGACAAAGAGATAGAGAAACAAAATGTGCCTGCAATAGGGGCAGGCAGGGTTTGGGTGATGGGGGCATGTTTGGGACACGGGTGGTGGGAATTTGGTTCTGGTGGAGGGATGGGTTCTGGAACACTGTATGGCATGACCCAATTATAAACATCCCTTTTCATTGTATTTCTCACATGGTATAATAAAAATTTAAAAAAAAAATAAAAGTAATCCAGGTGATTTAAAAAGAAGTTCTGAGCATACACTTTCATTTTCTAGCCAACACTTACATTTCACATTTTGACACTGGTGGACCAAATCTACTCCCAAACTTCCAAAATTTGCATGTAAGCATCTTTATCCTTTACATTTCATATTATTGCTATACTGATCTCTATCATTCCGCAGCCTTGTCACTGCCTCTACGGAGGAACCCCCTTTCCTTCCTCTCTCCTTTACTTATCTACTTCTATTCCTTTAAACCGCATTTCATAACTGTATTCTTTAGCATATTCTCTAGTCTCCTCTGTTTGATTTAAGGAATCACACACAGGAAACTGGAGTATTATATGATATACTACACATATATGTGTTGTGTATTTTATAATATGTTACATATTATATAATACAAACATTGCTTTCTTTTGTTTGAGGCGACACCCAGGAGTACTCTAGGCTTACTCCTGGTTCTGGGCTCATGGATTGCTCCTGGTGGGTCTGGGGAACCACATGGAGTTTTAGGGATCTAGATTATTGGCTGCATATAAGGCAAGCACCCTACCTCTCTCTCTTTGGCCCAGATACTGCTATTTTTTCTGTACCCTCTACTAGACTCTATCATTCTTAGAACAAAGAACAGTATTGACTTTTAAAAAAGTGACATCTTTTATTGGAAACCAGTGCCCAGATTATAATATATGATAAAAATTATTCACTGGGTGGCCAGAGTGATAATATAGGCACTTGTCATGGTCCACAATAATACCACAAATGGTCCCTAGAGTACTATGATGAGTGATCCTTTAGCACAGAGTGACAAGTAAGCCCTGAGAACCACCAGATGTACTTAACACAGGAAAAAAAATATTTATTGAGGGTATGAAAGCTCAGTTTTAATATATTCTCTGTATAGGGAGACACACATATAAACCTATAGACAAATGTGGCACATACATATATAATGAGTGCTACAGGGATATAGGGAAGGAAAAAAAAAACCCTGGGTCATTTCATTCTTCATTTTTATTCCCCTTCCTCCTCCTAGATCATTTGTCCTTAACAATATAATATCCACCTCCTTCCTGGATATTATCACACTAAATGTAAAAGTGAGAGGTAGAAGGACAAATACTGGATTATATAATTTGTGGTATATAGAAAATAAAAAGAGAATTAAATGTTGATAAATCCTTGGCCTTGGATTGAAATAATGAGATAAATAAATAGTTGTGGGAGTAAAGGGGGCAATAAAAAAGTGGATTGGAAGCAACATATGGCTAGTAATGAAAGGTTTTGGTCACTTTTACCATGATGAAGTGCAGCTACTATGCATATCATAGCCATATACATCAATGATATTGTAAACCAGATTACCTACACTATGCTACAAATAAAAATAAATCAACTGGGACTGAGAAGATAATAGGAAAAAAATTACTGGTTTGCTTTGCATGTGTCAAACCTAGATTCATTCCCTGGCACTCTTTATGGTCTTCTGAATAAAAACCAAGAGTGATCCCTGAGCAGAGTGCCAGAAGTAAACCCTAATTACAGCTTGGGGTAATTACAGCTTGGGGTAATTACAGCTTTAATTACTTGAAAACAAAACAAAAACCAAATTTAAAATTTTAAATATTCTCATAAAAATCTCTTCTCCTTTCTCATTATTTTTGTCATTTTCTCTGCCAATATAATTTTTTGTAATTTATCTTCATTTGTGATGTATTCTAATGTTCACTAATGAGCTGGTTATAATTACTATTTAGACATCAAGCAGTATGAACATGGAAAGTATTTTGTCAATAATTGTGTTATGAATTACAGTTTACACTTTAATTTGTGTCTTACTATGTCATACTATAATAACACAATATTTTGTAGGTATAAGCAATGTATCACCATTTACGCCAAAAATATTAACTGTAGATTTCTTCTTCTAGATAAAAATGGGAGGAAAATATTTGTTATTTTACCCATTACAACCACAAATTGTGTCAACAGTATGAGTAGTTTTTTTTTTATTTTTATTTTTACAATTACAAAGATATACAATTGAAAAGTTCTTATTTGGGTTTTGGTCATACAGTGTTCCAGCACCCATCCCGCCACCAGTGCCCATCTCCCACCACCAACGTCCCCAGTTCCCTCCCCTCCCCCTAGCCCTCCTCCATGGCAGGTTCTTTATTTCTTTCCCTTTCTCTCTCTTTTCGCTTTTCCTTCCCTTCCAGACTATGGATTACAGAACATACATTAAAGGGTTGTCATGTGTATCTTTTTTGCCTCTATTTAATGCTCAGTTCTAGGTTGGCATTAGTACCCTCGACAATTGTTAGCACACTGTTCCATTTTCTGTCTTACCTAGCCTCTGACTCCCACACGTTTGTGATAATTTCCACCTTTGACAAGACCTCCTGATATATGTTTCACTTGACCTTGGATATTGGTATCATAATATGTACACATATATTTATGCTATGCAAATAAATGCAGTCATTCTGTATCTGTCTCTCTCCTGGCTAATTTCACTCAACATAATCTTCTCCATGTCCATCCATTTATAGGCAAACTTTATAACTTCATTTTTCCTAACAGCTGCATAGTATTCCATTGTGTAGATGTACCAAAAGCTTCTTTATCCAGTCATCGATTTTTTGGGAA